>CANUEY010249089.1:0-15842 GCA_948099555.1 Croton setiger
CCCCCCCCCCCCCCCCCCCCCCCCCCCCCCCCCCCCCCAGAGAAACCATAAGAGTTTTAGACCTTTACTAGAGAACATGGTCTCATACACCAAACCTCTTTGCTCATATTCTTCGTAACAGAATGGTGTGATAGAAAGGAAAAATCGAATTTTTCTCGAAATCGCCAGGGCTATTATGATTGAGTCCAAAGTATCTCAACATTTCTGGTCTGAAGCGATTTCCACTACCATAAACTTAGTTAACCGTCTTCCCACAAAAAGCCTTCAATTCAAAATCTCACTCGATACCTTATCTTCTTTTGTCAGTCTACCATCAGTGTTAACTCTATCACCTCGTGTCTTTGGGTGTACTGTTTATGTTTACATTCCTAAAGGAAGTCACACTAAGCTTGATTCTTGTGCCATCAAATGTGTTTTTGTTAGATATGAACCGAATAAAAAAGGGTATAGATGTTTTGACCCTATGTCCAACAAATTATTTACTAACATGGACTGTGACTTTCTTAAAATAGAATACTACTTCCACACCCAATTAAGTGGTCAGGGGGAGAACCCTAATAAAAAATTTGATTTTAGTGACCCACTAAATTGGATGTTTAGTCTGATACTTTCTGAAGTTGTTCCAATAGAGCAAGTAGGTGGTCCCACCAGAATAACTTCAGAAGACATAGAACTGTCAAAAGAATCTCATTTAGTACCAATACTCGATACATCTTCTCTACCTGAGGTTAGTACTTCTGATCCCGAATTACCTCTTGTGGATACTCTTTCTGTGGATACTTCTGTGACTAAGCTTGCAGCATCTGAAGAACCATGGATTGATTGATATGCCTTACCTCCAAGACGGAACATAGGGGTTCCACCAAAGAGATATGAACCAGACTATGAACCTCGAAAATCGAGGTATCCAGTAACAAAACTGGTAAGGAAAAGCTTGTCCAAAACTGTGAAAGGATTTGAAGCTTCATTATATTCTGCAAGTATTCCAAGAACAGTAGAGGAAGCACAAATGATGACAAGTGGAGAGAAGCAATAGAGACAGAAATGAAGACACTAGAAAAGAATGGTACATGGGCAAAATGTGAAATACCAGCAGGAAAACAACTAGTTGGCTGCAAATGGGTCTTTACTGTTAAACATAGTAATAAATGGAACAGTAGAAAGGTATAAGGTAGACTGGTTGCTAAGGATATACTCAGACATATGACATTGACTATTCTGAAACTTTTCCCCAGTTGCCAAAATAGATACTATAAGGGTTTTGTTTTTGTGGCAGCAAATAAAAACTTTCCTTTACATCAATTTGATGTAAAGAATGCTTTCCTACATGGAGATTTAGAAGAAGAAGTATACATGGAATCTCCACCAGGTTTTTCAGGAAATTTTAAGGCTCGGGAAGGATGCAGACTTGGAAAGGCACTGTATGGCTTAAAGCAATCTCCTCGTACGTGGTTTGGGAGGTTTATCGCTACTATAAAAAAGGATGGGTATCGACAAAGCAATTCTGATCATACACTTTTTCTTAAAAGAAGAGGAGAATTGTAACCTGTCTTATCATATATGTTGATGATATGATTATCACAAGAAATGACTAAGAAGAAATTGAAATCCTGAAGACAAACTTTTTAGAGAATTTGAGATGAAAGATCTGGGTTGAATTAAATATTTCCTAGGGATCGAAGTCCTTAGGTCAAATAAAGGAATGTTTATCTCTTAAAGAAAGCACATTTTGGATTTCCTAACTGAAACAAGTATGATAGATTGTAAGACAGTCGATATGCCTATAATAGTTAACCATGGATTCAGGATTTCTGAAGAAGCTGAGCTGGTAGACAAAGAGCAGTACCAAAGATTGGTTGGAAAGCTTATTTACCTTTCTCATACAAGACCAGATATTGCTTATGCAGTTGGAGTAGTTAGTCAATTTATGCACAAACCTCAGGTAGAACAGCTAGAGGTAGTTCTCAGAATTATCCGGTATCTGTAAGGATCAGTTGGAAAAGGAGTCCTATTCCAACGAAATGGTCATTTAGATATACAATTACAAATGCAGATTGGACTGGAAACCCTGTCGACAGAAGATCAACTTCCTGGTATTTTATGATGGTTGGGAACAATCTAGTTACCTAGAAGAGTAAAAAACAGAAGGTAGTTGCTTTATCAAATGTTGAGACAGAATGGTCTAGCTAAAGTGCTTTGGATAAAGAAATTATTAACTGAGATTGGGTATCCACCAAAAACTGCGTGTAAACTTTTTTGTGATAACAAAGTAGCAATAAACATTTCTGAGTCCAGTGCAACATGACTGAACGAAGCATGTGGAGATTGATAGGCACTTCATTAAAGAGAAATCGGAAGATGGAAGCATGTGCTTGTCATTTGTGCGATCAGAAGGACAGCTTGCAGACATACTAAGACAGTCCCAGGAAAAATATTTAACCAGGTCTTAGTCAAGTTAGGTGTAGCCGATCCTACAATCCAACTTGAGAGAGTGAAAGAAGGCAGAATAAATAAAATAAGAAAAAAGAAGTTTTATTATGTTTAGAATTGTTTACATTACAGTTTTTCTGATTACATTAGAATTATATACTATTGTAAACTGTACATATAAAAACAAAAACAGAATGAATGAAAGTGATCTTTTTCTTCCTTCTTCAACCATAGCTTCGAACCTGGTATCCATCTAACAAAAAATTCATATCAAGTAACTTCATTATTGTTGCGAGTCGTAATAAACTTTATCTTAGGAAATTATCACTTTATCCTGATGGGTATGCAGCAAAAAGAATCAGAAACAAAACTTAATGCTGAATACATTTTGCGATAAGAGATCAATTGTCTGGAAAACATCAAGGAGATACAGGTGAGGGCATTTCCATAATATTCTAAATTTCCATAATATTTCCAATTCTTTGCTCAATCCAACTGTTGCCGTTTCCTGAATGTAATGCCTCCTAGTAATTTCAAGGATGTGTCAAATGGATTCATAGTGCGATTGTTAAAGTTCAAATTCTTAAGTTTTTGAACAACTATTTCAGCATTGTGTTTTTTAAGTTTCTATTCCATCTATCTTACAGATAAATAAATAAATAAAGAGCCATACAATTGAAATATTAAGATCAACTAATTTTGCCTTTTGACTCCCTTGATTTCTTTTTTACCTGTAATCTCTTAATTCCCGGTCAAATTATTATTCTTTACAAAAATTGGATGCTGGATTTCACCATTTATCTCATACACTTGACAATTTCTTTAACACCTAGATTATTTTTTTAATAAATTATCTATTTTGGACCATTTCTTTAATAAATAAATTTCTTATATTGTGTATTGTAAGACTCAAAATTGTCTCGAATTAATTCAAATAGGCACCTTTCGAATTTAACCAGTTAGAATCGGACCCAGTTATCTGCCAATCAAACCAATTGCGTGCACTTGGGCTAATTTGGGCTGGCCTAGATATTGGTGGGAGATCGATTGCCGGTTGGCCGCCAACCATCATGGCAATCTAACTAAAATTCTGGTGGCCTTTTTTCCAGGTCTATTTTGGCATCCTAAACTGAGAGGCTGTGGAGACTCTATTAGCTGCATGGCGTAAATAATAGAGTTTAATCCACTAAATTTCACTATGTTCTAAAAAAAATTTAAAAATAATTTTCAAAAAGAAACTTTTTAATATTAAACTAAATATAAACTGTTTATAAATATGCTATCAGTAAACTGTAGACAACATATAAACTAAATGAATATTACCTTTTTTAAGTTAAAAATTAAAATATAATTAGACTAAAACTTACTTTAAGTCTTAAAAACTCGATCTTTTCTGATATTATTGTAATTGCTCTTAACATAATATTTAATTGAATGATTTAGGATTTTTGAATGGTAAAATACATAAACTCATTCTTTAACTTTTTTGTCCAAATGGAATGGAATCCTAAAGGTTGTGCATGACTAATTACATATTGAATAGTTGATTTCTTAAATAAACACACGATACTGATTAATACATCCGCAGCACAAATGTTATGATGTGTATTATTGAAATTAATCGTGAAATTTAAAGAGAAGAAGTACAATATTAGTAAAAAAAAGGACTTGTAATAGTTACGTTAATGAGTAGCAAAGAAAGAACAAAAAACAAAATGGGTATTTGTTCTCTCAGTTTCATGTTTGGATGAATGGTACGTGAAAATGGATGAATTTTAACAAGGTGAGAATTATTTGATGTTATTGAAAGTTTGGTCTAATTTACTATTAAGTCTATGTAAATATAACTACTTTTTTTAGAAGAAAAAAACTAAACCCAGTAATATTTCTAATTAAACTCAACAATAGTACCAGTAATATTTCTAACTAGTTAAATTATTAAACTGGTATTTTTATGAATTGGAAAAATATCTATTAAACATTGATCCTGGTATAATTTAAAAAATAACTCCATAAGATGAGCAAAAATTAATATAGCTACATTTTTCATCCACTGTGGAAAGAATTAAGTTTAAACGAAACAATAAATATCATTTAACAAATCTTTAAACCTTTATTAATATTTTGTTAAATAAAAATACAACATTTGTTAGATTGCTCATATTTAAATAACTCCCTTTTTATGAAGTGAAAGGGACAAACCAGTTTACATAATGGCCTAATCTTTGAAGGAGTAGCAGCCAGCCAGAACCAGAAGTAGAACTTTATCCATCTATTAATTCTCATTCTCCAATTTTTACTTGCCTGCCTGGTCTTATTCAATGATGCCTTTGTGGGGTTGTAGCAAACAAAATTATAATTAGAGAGAATATTGAAGGCTTTAGTAGTAACTGAAACTCACTCTGAAACACAAGGCAGCGATAGTACTCATGCTTTGTCCATGCTTCATGTTTCTACTTCATTGAAAGTGCGTATATTGTCGGTTTACCACAAAAATAAAAGTAAAACTAGAGATGGCAGCACGTCGGAGTACCGCATAATTTGCTTTCTATAACTATAATCAATTAATCATATAATTACAGTAGTTTCACGATCATCAAATTTTCTATTAACTACTCTCATAATCATTCTATAACAATTGAATATGATTAACGGGTACTCACTTATTATATAAAAATTATTATTACTTAAATATCACTCGCGATAAGACCTGATTAAGAAAAAAAAATCAAAATATAATAAATTAATTTTTTAAATATAAAAATATGTTTTAAGAGATCCAAAATAAAAATAATTACAATATAATATTGTAATCAAATAATCAAAAATATCTCATGTAAATCACATTAATATTTTCAAATAACATAATAAAACTATATGTTTATATTTTTCAAAGAATATATCTTTATATTTATTTTACGACATAAAAATTACATTTTAATGGTCACTCCAAAATAACAACTTTTTTTTTTTTTTTAATTGAAACCTGTCAAGACATAAAATTGAAAATATTGACCAGCATTTTCGGTTCATTTCGCTGGTTTGGTTTAGAATCAACAGCCTTATTATCCGGTTCAACCTAAACATATTCTTACTCTGTAACAAATTCTAGTGGGAATCCCACAACTCAATTATGAATATTAGTATTTTTAAATTGTATGGTTCGGTTTATTTATTAAACAAATCCAATATTTTTAAAAATATATATAATATTCAAATATCATGTTCACGCCTTTTTGGTAAACTGGCTAGTGAGCGTGCCAGATATGTGAAATATACCAACTATTGGGAATGCGCTCATTCCTGACTCCTTAAATTGGGGGCTGGATTCATGATAAATGCTGTACTAAATGTGTTCTAAAGAAAATTCTACGATTTAAACTATGCTTTGACAAGCATAATTTAATGATTGTTCTTCGAGGAAGGAATCAACCGAAATGTGGCAACTAAACCCTCAGGACGGAATCAACCAAATGAAAAGTTAAATGGATGAAGGTTATAATGACTTAAACCATACTTTGGCAAGCATTAAAAGATAGTTCTCCCAGGACAGAATTAACCAGAATGTGACAACTAAACACTCATGATAGAATCAACTGAAGGCAAAGTTAAATGGATGGTTTCCTCTAGGACAGAACCAACCAAAAGAAGGTGACCTTTCAGGACAGAATCAATTGAAGGATAAAAAGGCAAAAAGCTTGAATGGACACTAATCGACAAAACAAGTCATTGCCAAAAGGTAATTTTAAGAAACAAATATCTGGACGCTAATTAGATAAAGACAAGTTAAATTAAAATTAAAAGGTTTTATTAGGTACTTAGGACAAAGGTCGACCAAGTGATCTGTTACAAATAAAGTTTAAAGACCAAGTGCCTGAATTTTAAGACGCAGGGTCTGGTTGTAGTTGTTTGATTTGTTGATTGATTGATTTGGGCTCCTTTCTTTGCCTTTTGTTCTTCCTTGTATAGCTGAGGTGTCCACAGTTGAATAACTTACTAATCAACTAACACGTACATCTTCGTAAACTGCTTCCACATTCTCCTATTTCTACTGCTAAAGATCCTTTTGGAGAGTAGCTTACGTACATGCTTCTGTTCTTTAACAGCCCAAAGCTTCTGGAGTCTTTCGTTTTCAACCATTGAAGCGTACATTCCTCTAGAGATTTCTACTTTTGCCTCTAAAACTTCCAATTTTCAAATTACAACCAAAGCCTAATACGTTTACAAAAATATGCCTAAATAAGATTTGACATTAACTACTTCAAATAAAGCTCAAAACAGGTAGGACCCAAAACAACATAAACCTATCCTAATGAATACAAACTCAATACAAATTGACCTAAAAACTTAATCCAATTACTATTGAACCAAAAAATTCAATTTATGGCGTAAACACAATACTATTTTTATCTAATTCATTTTATTGCATACTTCCACCGAAAATTCCATACTGTTTTTTCCTCAAAAATGGTACGAATACTTAATTATTGAGATGACATGAGATTATATTTTTTATGTCTTGAAAATATGGGATAAGATTGAACAGAAAAGGCCCTTGATAAATGTAACAACCAAACCTATAACTATATGTCATAAAACATGTCATTTTTTTTTATAACATATTAGTTAATCTTAATCATGTTAAACATTAACCATAACAATAATCAACAAACAACAAACCAATATCAAACTTAACAAATTACAAACCATAATTTACATATACCAAAATAAGTTGTACAAAACTATTGACAACAAATCCATAATAACCATACCGTTTCTCCTTTACATACCAAAAGCAAAACTATATACCTTTAAACATATTGACTGTATCAATTCATTATTTACATGCCAAAAAATATCATGCTAAGCAAAATGATCATATAAACCAAAATTATACGCAGCATATACAATACAATGTGGTAGGAGGGAGAGAGGCCTAGGCTTCAGCTGTACCGACCTGTGCAAAGGCTGGTGAAGTGTCAAACTTCACTCAGACCGCAGATTTGAAAACACAATTTGCGATTTTGGTGAGTCGCATACTCAGCAAGTGTAAACCAAAGCAATAAAGCAATAATATAATTCAATTTATCATATTTAAGCAAAACTACATAATTTCAGGTCTTAAACATCATTGAAATCATAGCAATAACATAAGATGCATAATGATATATTATTTCATTTGCTTTCGTTGTGATTCATCGACTAAGTGTTGCCTAGGTAATTCCACAGAGTAAGTATCCATAGTTGGCTAGTAACATATAGACCATAATGATTCTTCGGTCATTTCATATTCATATTGTGATCTGAGAATCAAACTGTAACTTATAAAGCTCTAATGATCATCCCTGTAACATAATATGACCCATAGGTCCATCCGTCAAATCATGTAGAAATCGTAGGTTTCTTTTGTGAAATTTGCAAACACTGGCTACGATGATAACAATGGCCTTAATTAAGTCCTGTGGAAATGCATTTGCATAACATATATCTCATATAATCATATTTCATATAATCCAATGACCGGGCTTCAGTACCGGTCCAAAACAACATATATATCCAATAACATTTCATAACAAGTCAACTGATCGGATTTCAGTACCGACTCAAGAATCAAAACATCATTTATCAATAATCAAACAATTATAATTGACCGGGCTTCAGTACCGGTCCAAACAGTTCAATATAATCATATAATAACAGTTTCATATATCTCAAATGATCGGGCTTTAGTACCGGTCCAAACAGTTCAATAATAGCATGTTCATCAATTCACAGTATCACAATAAAAAATATGAGTAAGTGGGTTTACACTTACCTTACTACTGCGAACTAGGTTGGGTCTTGGGTAGTTTACCTCGTTCCGCTCTAGAACTTGATGCTCCTATAATGCATAATATAGTAACAATATTCAATTTATCAAACAAATAATCCATATGTGCTATGTTGCATGATTAAATATTTAATTCTCTGAAATAATTGAGTTTCAAAATTAATCCATATTATTTTCCTTGAATTTAAACTCAATTAATATAAATTTCTATTTTAAAATCATTTAATAACACTTTAAAAATAATTACCAAACTTAATTTATCATATATTAATTATAATTAATAATAATTATAATTATAAAAATTAATTTAATTATTAAATGAACCAAATAATAAAAATAAATTCAATTTGAATCAAAAAGATTCAATAAAATGTTTATCTTAAGGTTTTCGAGCCAAAAACGAAGTTAAAATTAAATTCTGAGGTCAAATACAGATTCAGGACACCCAAATTAGGTAAGAGGGGTCAAAAATATAATTTTTAAAAGTTTTTGGAGCAAAAACATGAATAAAAAAAAATAAAAGGACCAAAAAGTAATGAAAAATAATTGCAAAACAGTCCAGAAGGACCAAAAAGTAATGCGATGGTCAAAACGTGATTTTACCGAAATTCAGGTGCTGGAAGTCCTGCTGTTTTAATCCGCAGCCTATTGATCAAAACGCAGGCACCCCCTGCCGTTTTGATCTTCTTCTTCCTTTGGTTTGTTTCTGTTTTGCCAGATTCCCAGTTTCCTCTAACAAACTTCCAGCAATTCGTTCGTTCACCTCCGGCGACTTTCCGGCGAACTATTCTCTCTCAAAGTTCCTTCCAGATCACTGTTTTCAAACCTAGAAAATTTTCTCTCTCTACTGTATTTTGCTTCTCCTTCAATTTTCAGCCACTCTCTTCCCTTCCTATCACTTCTAACATTCTCTAACACTACTAAGGAACACTATGAAGGTATTAAACCGAAGGTTTTCCCTTTCTTTTCTCTTTTCTCTCTCTTCTCTCTCTTTTCTTTTTCTTTCTCTCTTTCTTTCTTTCTTCTTTTCTGTTTAAGCTCAATTCTACTGCTTGCCTCACCTCTTCCACCTATTCATACCTCTCTCCAGACACCTAATCACCTCTAGAATAAATCCAAATGCTTAACTTTCCACCACTTACTTGGTTTTAAGCAAAAACTAATTATCAACTTAACCCTAAACTATCCTTTTCTTTCTTCTTTGTTTCTTTCAATTCCAAGCACAAATTCACTTCCAATTCCAGTTTTAATTCATTTTTCAATGTCAAAATAATAATAATATGAAGTTTCGTCGAAATTGGAAACTGAAAATTATTCGCGGTTCGATTGGTGGCCGAAACAGACTACGAAACCTGCGGAACCGAAACCGTACGACGTCGTCGTAGTTTTAGGGTTCCAAAACTCTTATTATTTCATAAATAATCAAATCATAAAATATCAAAATCATTTACTTTAAATTTTTCGCGTTTCCGACGTTTTATCGGTCGCACAAGCTAAAAAACCCTAATCGGGCCTCGTTTGTGTTTTCCAACTGTAAACGAGCCTAAAACATGACTTGTTTTGATATTTTATTTCATTCCTTAACATATTCAAATCATATAATTCATAATTAAATCAATTATCCAATTAAATATGATGCATTTTAAATGAAAATGCATGTTATGCATGAAGTGACGTCGAAAACGACGTTGGTTGGGTTTGGGGTGTTACTACTCTCCCCTCCTTAAGAATTTTGCCCTCAAAATTCCATACCTGAACTCTGAAATAACTGCGGATACTTCTGTCGTATCCGTGCCTCTGTTTCCCAAGTGGCTTCACTTTGAGAATGGTGTTTCCACAACACTTTCACCATAGGAATATCTTTGTTCCGTAGCTATCTAACCCTATATTCAAGGATTTCCACCGGTTCCTCTGTGTAACTCAAATTCTCTACCACATCAAATGGCTATTCGTTTATCACATTAGTAGGATCAGATCTATATCTTCTATTCTGGCTCACCTTTGTCCTTCTTTCCTCTTCTGTTTTTGATTTCCCTTTTGATTCTCTTCCCTTCTACCTTTCTCTTTCTCAATTTCATCATCTCTTTCCAATTTCCATTCTAACACAAAAAAGACATAGTTTTGAGTAGTCAAAATTCGTTTTTTTTTTCCAAGAATTTGGTAAATTTTTTTACTGAAAATTTCAGAGTCCCCAACCGAAAACCGCTATCGAATACTGATGGTTATTACCGATTATCGATCGGTAAAATTACCGTTATCGATTTTTTGTTACCGAATTGATCCGATTCGGTAATTACTGATCGGTAATTTGGTAATCACTGAAATTTGCTCTCCCCTATCAGCGGTGGTAGAAGTTGGTTGCATGTGATGTATTTTGTTTGTGAATTTTTCATTTCTTTATAATTATTTTTTTTATTAGAAAGGGGGAATTTCGATATTTTTTTTTTTGAGATACATGGATTAGTATTACTATGTTAGAAAAATTGGGATTCGAAAAAAAAGCCATTGACCTCCAGAAGTAGTGATTACTACCAAAAGATAGCCGAAATCTTTGTCTGATAGACAAGACATTGTAATCCAAAGTTTCACTGATTTGGGACAATGACTGACCTATTTGCATTGAACATTTCAAATACTCCTATTGTCCTTTTCTTCTCTTATTTATTGCTACAATATTGTTTTACTTTTAACCATTTACATTTGTTATTTTTACTTCCAATAGAATAGAATTAATTGGGTTTTCTTCATTTAATCTTGTATAGGACCACTTTACCCAAAATTCTCATATCTCTGGCATTACAATTGAATTCTACTTGTCCACTTCCCACTTCTATTTATAACTAGGCTTGTGTGTTGGGTATGGCCTCACTAAAAGCATATTCATTAAGGTCCCACTTTTGAGATTTTATTATTAATACAATTTTTTACTTCTGTACGGAACTTGTTTGTTCTCTTTTATCTCGCTCACTTCATTTAGTTTGTTTGATTCATCATTTTTAAATGAATAAGTACCCAAATCAAACATTTTTCAAATCCAAGAACATGATCAAACTGTAGTATGATCCATCTTTCAATATTTCACGGAACTTCCTATTCCTCTAGATTATACAATTTGTCACCATCGTGGTGAATATATTATTTAAAAAGAAGGATTAATTTATTGTACAGCTCACAATAATATTCAATCCATTAAACAAAAATTTTATTTAAACTTCGATATTTGGAGAAAATAGGAAAGAGTTATGATTTTGGCTTGATTTGAAACTATAATTCAATGTATGTTGTAATGTTCTTATTCACAATTAATATGTATATTGAAATGACAATTTGAGTGTAACCTAATTAATCATCTTACATTTCGTAGAAATGGTAAAATATAAATATTTTAAGTTCGATTAATGTTATCAATTAAGATATTACCCAGTCCATTAATAATCTCTATTCATGAATATACAAAAATTTGAAGTAACGCTTAGGCAAAGTTAATTAAGAAATTAAATTATTATCCAAAACAAAGATGAAGAATAGAATATATGTTTTTTATACTGAAAGAATGAGATGATAGAGGTATAGTACAATTAGAATAGATGTATGGATTGGAAATGGTTTAAAAATGTTGGCACTACATGAGAAGAGATAGTGACGAGTAAGAAGAGTAATAAAAACATTGGACACCAAATGGGTAATATTTAATAAAACAATTAACTTCATTCACGCCATGGATGTGCCATTGCAAGCTGCCATGCGATGCCAAGCAAAGGAAGTTGACAGTAGTATTTGGGACCATATTATTATGTATGTGTTTGTGGACAGTCCTTTTTCTCAGTTTTCAGACATATTATTAATGTGTCTCTTTTTCTTCTTTTTTAAAGATTTCTATAAATTTATTTATTCACTGTGTGTAACAATATTTATTATTGTAAAGCTGAGACCTTCCACTACTTAATCCTGCTCTATCTATCATTTATGGTAAAAGATAGTAAATAATTGAAGTCACCATGTTTTAATTGTAGGGTACTGTAGAGATTCTGTAGGTTATTATTATTATTTTTTTAATTGAGCATTATTCTATGGTAGAATTTGTTAAAGTGCATACAATATTTTATCACTATTAGAGATTATGATTATTTGAGTACCTTAGAAAAAATTTTCATGAAATAAAATATATTTAAAAATTCTCGGAAATTCGGTAAATTATAATATTCGTACAAAATTTAATTTTGGATGAATTTATCAGATTTTGCAAATTGCTGGGATATGAAACTTTTTCTTATTTTCTATAAAAAAGGGTTTGTTTATGTAATTTTTTTTTTTCCATTAATTCATTACATTCGAGTCAAAGTCATAATTTATAAAAGAGAAATGCTAGCAATACTCTCTTTTGTACTCTTTTTAAGCACTTTCTATATTATCCGTCCACTTGTCTCCTTGTCAATAAGAGTATTCTTAAAAATTAAATTCTAATTAATAAATAAAAAATAAAAATTAATGTTTATAATAATTAACTGGTAAAAAAAGAATTAATATAATTAATATTTATTTTTATTAGCACTTATATAATTTTGTCTTGTCTTGTAATTTTTTTAATTATTAACTAAACTACTTTATTTTAAAAGTAGTAGTTTACATTATAATTTTTTATAAATGTTTTTATTGTTAAAATTTTAATTGGCACACCTTAATATAAATTACATGACTGTTAATAAGAAAAGTGGAATGAAGAATTGTAATTTTGTTGATTAAGTGGTTAATGTTTTTATATCTTTTTGATTTGTTTTTTAGGGTGGATAGAATTTTTAATATTTTTATATTATAATTTATTTTAATGAATCAAATTATTTATATTTATATTATTTAAAATATTTTATTATTGGCGTATCATACATTTCCTTAGTAATTAAAAATTATAATAACTATCGTGTGTAAATAAAAATAATATCAATGTAATATTAAATAAATAATAAGTGATATTTTGTAAAGTGTTACCTTTAGTTTAGGTAGCCTATTTTTAATTCTATGATAAATGGACAAATAGTAGAGGAAGTGTTTATTCCTCTTAAAGGGAATTTTTTTTTCTTCTGTTTTTCATATTATTGTTTTACGGCAAATTAAGTTTTTATGGTTATACTAGGTTATAACCCTTGACCTCCAGCTAAGGAGGTTTTCACTCAAACTATTAAAACTAGAGATCATTTGCTTCTATTTTTCATATTTGGCCGAGAATTTCAAAAAAATAAAAATATTTAAATTCTACGCATGCTTACCCCTAATCACTAGACCCGACACTTCCTATTTTGATGAATCAAAAGTATTTAGGGGTGAGCATAGAGTATTTCGGTTAACCGAGTGTTTTGGTTCGGTTTGCGATTTTGCAGTCATAGAAATCAAATAGTTAGGTTTGGTTATAGTTTTGGATGTCTGCGAACCAAATTAAACCGCAAACTAAATCCATAATGTGTCGTCAACTCCTTCTGAAATTTCTGATCTATCTTCAACTACTCGCGCTGGTCTAGCACATACTGACAGGTGCATCTGGCTTCTTCTCTTCTTATATCTCTTCTATTTCAATGGCTTCTTTGATCGTT
This sequence comes from Croton setiger, assembly GCA_948099555.1. Classification (NCBI taxonomy): domain Eukaryota; kingdom Viridiplantae; phylum Streptophyta; class Magnoliopsida; order Malpighiales; family Euphorbiaceae; genus Croton; species Croton setiger. The sequence continues at coordinate 13,846 of CANUEY010249089.1, forward strand.
GCCTCTTCTTCGCTCTTCAAAAGCGAGGTCCTGTGATGGTGGACTAACCCAATTTGCTATTGTGAAATTAAATAGAGTTGTGAAAAATTGGTTTGAAGATTCCATATATGATATTATTATTTTTAATCATAATATGTATTTTGTTGTGAAATAAGTTGTCAAAAATTGTTCCTAGGGGTGAGTTAAATTAATGGTATTTTATTCATATATGCTTTGTAAATTTTGTGTTAATGGCTTAGAATTTGGAATGTTTGAATATGAGATGGAATCTGAAAGTGTTTGAATATGAGATGGAATTAAAGTTTTAGTAAAAACAGTATAATTCATTTGAAGTTTAGTTTTAAAACTGAAGGGTCTTGGTTTGGTTTTTGGTTAGGGAAAAATCTAATCGGTTTTTAATCGGTACGAGTGATTTGGTTCAATTCATCCAACCAAACTGAATTTGATCAGCCTTAAAAGTATTGGTTAATTTACACTTATATAATTTTGTTTTAGATTCAAAGTGGAAGTGAAAAATATATTTGTTAGTCAACAAATTATGCACAATCGGCCTAGCTAACTAAAAAGTCCACATGCAATTAGATCAGGGGATATATACAAGTTATCACCAAAAAAAATAAAAGGTCCAAAAACTTCAACAATATAAAAAAAGGGACACTAGAATTTTTATTCTGGAAAACAATTAGAAAAAATGTAAAAAACACATAGTTGTTGAGTTTGTTTATACTTAGTTGTACTATTTGCATTTGCTTATCTATGTTTGTGCTTGTTTTAAGAATCATTTACCCAAAAGGAGTCCAAATATAAATTGTGGACATCATTTAAGGAGTTCGCATACCAATTTTCCTAATTATACAAGTTAGAAAACTAGATATGCGAACTTATACATTTTTTAATTTGAAAATATAAATTTACATACTAAGTATACGAACTAAGGATCATTAATTATATTAATGATGAATTAGGGCGCATGTTTAAATGAAGCCCAACTGATGATAGACATGTGGCGTATTCAAGAAGTTCACATAAGCGTTATGCGAGCCCCTGAATTTTTAGTGAGAGTTCGCATAAACGGTATGTGAACTCATTTGAATCCAGTCAGAGTTTCCTTTCACCATTTTCTATTTTGATTACCATCAAACATTTACTGCTGAATTTCGGACCTTTCCACCGGCCATTCAACAGTTTTTAGAGTTTTCAAAGGCAATTCACTACTTCAGTTACCTATTTTGCGACTAAAAAGGTGTATTTTTGAATTTGAATTCTCTTTTATGTTAGTATTATTATTATTTGTGTCAATTTTTATTTTAGCTTTAATTTAAAATAATACTCATTTATGCTAATATGTTTAAGTAAAATAATAGTTTAGGTACTTTGTAGGTAATAACATTTGTATGTGAAATAGAAATTGTATACACAATAATATTTTGTTTGGTTAGTTAGTTAACAGTATTAGTATGAGAAAAAAAAATTTATATACAATAATAATGTTTGAAATAGTATTGTATTGGGAAAAAAATTATATGCGAAAATAACAGTATATGTATGCTAGATTGTATGCGAAATTAATTTACGTTATTTTTTAGGTATTTTACTTAAGAATATTAATAAAAAATAAATTATTAATAAATAATATTTTTAAAAAATAAATTGACGAATAATAACAAAAGGAATTTGAATTAGAAAATAACTAAAAAATTATTAGCAAATACAAAGTGCAGTAATGGAGTGAAGAGAATCTTCTAGTTCGCAGTAACAGCGTGTGTTAGATCAGGGGCATACTAGTCATGATTTATTGTTCCTTCAGCCAGAATAAAGACCGATTCACATGTTCGTAGACGAGATGAGATATGATAGTGATAACATGCAAATCCAACTTGTTTTTATTGTTATATTTGTATTGATTTTGGATTATTTGTGCTTAAAATTATAATTTTATTTGATTTATTGTTTTTGTGCTAGGAAAAGTTGGATTTGGCGTGAATGGAGCGAAAAGG
>CANUEY010249286.1:0-49237 GCA_948099555.1 Croton setiger
TATATATATATATATATATATATATATAGAGAGAGAGAGAGAGAGAGAGAGAGAGAGAGAGAGAGAGAGAAGAAGCAATTATCAGTTAATTGATTCAAGAAATATCAAATGAATTGGTTACATTACCATATACATGAATTGAAAGAAGCTATAAACAAATCATTTCGACCAAATTATAAAAATGTAATTGAAAGCAGAACAACTATACAGGTTGTAAGAATTAATGAATATGAATATCCCATCATGCCCTGCAACCAATCAACATAATTAAAACTATTAGTTCTTCAACTATAGAATGCTAAATATTGATTAATTAAGTTTCACAAAAAGAAAGCAATTTCGTACCTTAAAAGAAAGAAGAGATGATACAGCAGAAGAATCTCTAAGACCAGTAAATCCAATATCATAAGCAATGCTTCCATCAGGTTTAAACAAACCAAAGTTTCTTTCAGAAGTAGGTCCAGGCTTCAAATTCTCATTAAACAAAGCAAAAATATAAGCTCTAACCACCATTTTAGGCCTATAAGGAGTGCCTTTCTTTTTAAACAACCTTTTCTTCAAGTTCAAATTATAAGTCTTAGCATTTTGCAAATTTGCACCTGCTTCATTTGCATCTCCATTGGAAGCCCAACCTGTCTCCGAAACGATGACTTCCATTTTCGGAAATCCTGCCTTTTCCAATGCAGCATAGGCTGCATCAACCTGAGCATCGAACATGTTATCGTAGTGAAGATTAGTCTTCACATCGACAATCCCAGCATTTTTCTCAAAAAGTGCATATTTTATGTCAATATGATCAGGATCACTTTTATAGGCCAAAAAAGGATATGCATTTATGTAAAATGGGGAACCAATTTCCCAAAAGAATTGCAATAATGGTTTCATGTATATATTAACATCTTCCCTGAACACACAGGCTGATGGTGGAAATGAATTGGCAAAAACTGCTTCTGAATTTGGACTTGAAACCTCAACAGATTTCGCCAAACCGAGCCTTTTTAGAGCAGAATGAACATTTTTCACTGCAGGCAACAGAACTTCCCAAAGTTCATGATCATCACCTCCTAAGATTTCATTTCCTACAGCAATTCCAACTATTTTTGTTTTGGGAAGATATGGCTCCACATTTGCCTTAATCCAATTCATCGCGCGATCTTCCCCAATGCTAATATCTTTCAGATACTCATTTCCAAGTCCTACTATTATTTGAATCCCTGAACCTTTAAGGGCCTGTAGGACGTCCTGATTTGCATCATAGATTCTTATATTTTTAATCTTTGATGCTTTGAGTAGTGTCACCACACTTCGCGGCGAAGGTAAATTGTCAGCTATTCTACCGTAGTTTACTCCATATGTTCCTGTGAATGAATTCCCTGCAACAGCTGCAGACCATAGAAACACAATAAGCTATTTCATCTCTAGTCATGTCATAAATAGAACTTTGCAATTCTAAAAATGTTATTTTGCAGATTAAAAAAACATTGAATTCCCATTTGAAAGATAATTATGTGTTTAAGCTAAATGTCATGATATAAAATATGGCTTAATCAACTCAATTGAATTAAACATATAAAATAAGAATCTTATAAATAATAGTAACAATAATGAGAAAGGTAAGAGTACACACCATTAGAAAATGAGACAGAGAGGACCAAGAGAAGCCAAAGAGAGAAAGAAGAGAAACCCATGAATCTAGTGGAGGAGAAATTATCAAAGAAAGTACATTCCATTTGTAGAAAAGGTGAGGGCATGAACCTATATTTTGTAACTTAAAAGTGCCAAAAAAGATTAGTACTTTGGATGGTAATCCAATTCTTGTTCTTGAGAAATGCCATGAGGTCTCTAAAGAAAACTATAAAAAGATTCTTAGCCTTAATCCAAAAAATCTTGAAAAGAAGATTCTTAGCTTTTGTCCAAAGATGAAAGGAAAATTTTAAGAGGGATTGGTATAGATTCTTAACTTTACTCAGAAAGTAAACCCTTTTCTTGGATTCGTATGTCAACTTTTCTCTGTTCACTCGAAAGATAGAAGTAGATTGCAGGCTTGTCTTATATATACTTTTCTTCATTTAAGACTAGAGGAAGAGTCCTTCGAATGCATTGATGGTGGATGCAAGAAAATATATGATTTGGACGTACGCAAAGTTGCAACTTCTTTTGTCCGATGATGAGAACTGAATTTTCCCTTTTTGCTAATTTATTGATTACATTAGTAACTTTATTCCATAAAATGTAAATAGCAACATGTAAGATATTCGAAATTTAAAGAAAAATTGACTATAGCAGACCAGTAAAGCAGAAAACATTCATAAGCTAGTTTCAAGTTTAGTGATTAAGCATAACAGATGAAGGGTTCTCAAGTCTACATTCATAACTTTCTGCACAACAAAAGAAACAAAAGCTGCAATTACTAAGACCTACTCTGTGCAGAGTCGGCGATACATGATTTACCTACATACATTAGAATCTAGTATCCACATCAATTTAAATCTAGAAACATCATCCACATTAATGTTACAGTCATCCAATTAAACCACAAAGTCGTTACAGCTAAAAGAGACGGACCTATAATTAACAATAGTACATGATCACATTCAACAGCTCACAGGAGGTGCTGGATTTTGCGGGGCTGCGTTTTTCCCTGCTTGGTTCACCCTTCCGTTTTCTGCAATTTCCCCATCTGTCGTCTTGCCTTTTCCATCTACCAGGATTTCGTTCTTAGTAGCACTCTCCTGTGCCTCCGGTTTCTCTTTCAGCTCTCCTTCAGTAGTAGGAACTGTTCCATTACCATTCTCTTTCTCTGCTTCTTTATTCACTTCCACGGTAACAGAACCTTGAGTGTTCTCAGCTGGGGCATTCTCTTTCTCGACCTCAGTTAATGGCACCTTTCCTGCCAAAGCTTCACCAGAGCCAACCTCCAATGCGGCATGCTTGGTTGCTTTTGCTTCTTCATTAACTTTCTCTGTTCCCTTGTTCTCAACAACATCCTCCTGGATCTTTTTGTCCTTGTCAGCTTCCTCTTTCACATTGTCAGCTTCCTCTTTCACAGTTTCTTCCATATTGGTATCAGCATCCTTCTCCTCAACAGTTTTTTCATCTTTGACAGCTTCATTCTCTTTTCCAGCATCTGCATTTTTCTCCTCAGCTCCATCTGCATCTTGCACTCGAATTTCCTTCTCACTCTCACCCTTGCCTGATTCTGCTTCCTTGTTATCTTTCTTTGAACCTGATGATTTTCGACTTCGCTTCTTTGCAGGCTCCTTGTCCGGCGTTGGAGTAGCCTTTGCCTTCTCACTGATTCTTGCTGATCTCCTGGGTGTTTCCCCAGTACTCCAATCGAACTCTGAGATTGCTGGATTATCAGGGTGAGATTTTAGGTACTGCTCCAATTGTTTTCTGTTATTAATCTCTTCCCCAGTTGGAGCAATAAACATGATTTCACTCTTCCTTGGTGTACCTGCTCTCTTTGGCAAGTACTGTACAAAAATTAACAGAAATATCACACAACAAGAACAATGCAAATATAAACTGCAATGAACAATACATATCTACAGCATTTTTTTTCTATATCTATTTAATCTTTTAATCAATAAAACTCAGAACATCACATGACATTATAACTAAAAATAACCTACAGGCCAAAAGATATAAACAGTGTCGTAAAGAGAAACGGACAAGCCATTCTCTAAAAAAGACAAATCCCTTCTCAGTTCATCTGCTGAAACTACATCTAAGCTAAGTAGGCTAACACATTTTCTGCTAAATCTCCAGTCAGTAAAACCGGCAACATCACTTTATAACCATCATAAGCTCCTCTAAGTACCTCTTGCCCATGAAATTGTGCCCTCATACTTACAGGCACATTCTTGAACCTTGGTTGGTCATGCTCTTTTGAGAGTACTATATCTGCATCTATTGCTTTAATCATTCAAAGTATAAGTTGATAGTTTAAAAACTTGCCTTAGATAGAATAGCTTATTGGCCATTGCTAAAAAGTTATGCTTCTACTTTGTCCAGCACACCCTCAGTCTACCATAGAAATCTCTCAACTATCAGGTCAAGCAAACAATATGCTCCTTATAGTATCCCATATTATTAAAAGCAACAATATAATAAACATGATTCGAGAATGATCACTTTATCAAGTCACCACTGAAAATTCTTTATTAGATAAATTGCATACACCGGAAGTCTGTGATGCACCATTTGGCCCGTAATATATTCCATCCAATCTTCTAATCCCAGGTTTGCTTGTGGCTCAGTAAATTTCTGAAATATCATCCTGTAGTGACCATTAATCTTGCAAACAATAACCTCAAAACTTTGGCAGAAAATCATTTGAATGATCACAAAGTCATGTCCATGGCCAAACAGAATAAAATAACGAAAATAATTAATGGGAACAGCTTCTACTATGAGCATGCCATCTCATCTAATCCACAAATTGCCCCAGGTATTTCATTCAAGATGGTTTTCTGACCTCATAAAAAAACACATTGGTGACTAAAAAGTGGTCAAGTATACAACAAAGCCCGACCAATTTTATGATGAAATCTAATATAAGAAGCAGCAGCATTTCACCAAAACAAACATCTTAGTCTAAAGGCATCTAAATCCACAGGAAGAGATACCCCAGTCAGCAACATTTTTTGATTCACATACAAGGTTTCAGCCCTGGGAATAAATAAAAGAAATAATGATAAGCAACTCATCATGCAATGGGGTAACCTGAAAGTTCACTAGTAACTAAAATCTGACTGTTGCTGCATATTTGCTAACCATAAATAATAAGCAAGTCAAACCACAGTGTTTCTCATGCAACTTAAGCTCGGAATTGGGCATCTCCATCTATAAAGATTGAAAGTTACGGAAATAGGATTACTTGCAAAACCAAAAAGGATGAGCAAATATTAAATGCTGTATGACACATTAAATGCAACTACCCAAGTTACCTCACGAACATTATCTAAATACTGGTTTAAATGTCCATATCACTTATGAACATTTATATAGTCAGAACTCCAAGTGATATGGAAATGTAAAACAGCTACCTGTAGCATTACCAGATTTCCATAAAACTTTTTAGACCACAAATCAAGGTTCAGAAATCCATTAATACAAGAAAACTTGATCAGAGCATCCTTTGCTTAACACCTAGAGTTCCCAAATTGATAAAAAAAAAATATAAAAAAAAAAGAAGAAAAGAAAATAAAATTGAAGTTACCTGAGCTCCAAATTGATGAAGACCAAGAGGTATCATCAACTATGAAATTTGCAATTCCTTAAAATAAAACGGTCATTCATAACTGTTTCGCTAATATAAAATTGCCATCTATCTTTTTGTACTTAACCTAATCGTACAGAATCTAACTTCCACTTCCTGTATATGAAGCTAACTAAAATCTGCCCATCTTGAAATTTGAATGAAGACTGTGTTGAGACTTGGCTCTTTGTTAGATAATACTAAAATTCCCAATTTTCCTTCCTTTCTACTTCCTCTAAGATTTACATCGAAGTCCATACTACAAACTTGCCTTGTTGATTTTTCTTTAGCATGGATTGAATTATGATGTTCATCTAGCTAATGGAAAACAGTAAAGGAAAAAACTAAACAAGAATATGCAATTTGAAAATATGGTAAACTAATTTTGTAGGCAAAACAAGTGAAGTACACTACTTAAAATATTTTGGAAGATAGAACAGTCCTCTGTTCATATTTGAACAAAAAAATTGCTGGGATTTGGATCAAATTTTATGATCGTAGGATATGTTCTGGTATTTGATAAGCGAACTCATATATCACTTAAACTGTTAGTTCGCTTGTATATATGGTGAATACCAGAAGAATGCAAGCAAATCATAAATCCACCAGAGTATAACAGTAAGATCTAATACCCAGAAAGAAAGTAGCCTGTTCTGTCTTTTTCTGTTTGTCAGTATCCATAAATCCAGATGAAACTGACCAGAAAAAAACAACCACAAGAAACATCACAGCAGCAGTTGGACTCAATTGGTAAAAATAAAAACATTTTTTCTCTATAGATTCGTCAAGGAAGAGTCTTCTCTTTGTAATTTAGAGTTTTTTCCATACATGGGAACTTTACATTTGAAACATAACTACCATAAAACAAGCAAAACTCTACAATCCTAGCACAGAGGCAATAACAACCTAATATGTGAAAATTTCTCAGGAATTCATGACAAAAGAATTAAGCATCATTATCAAAAGTGCAACCAAAATGCAGCAAAATTCAAAAAGAAGGGTAATATTGAAAGCACACTGAAACTTTTAAACCTTTCAACAAGTTTCCAATTCCACTGTCAGAACAGAGCAAGAAGGCCCACAAAATTTTTTTAAAAAAAAAAAATCCCCTTAATTCCAACCATATAACTTCAATTTTTTCCCTGGACACAAAAAGAAAGCAAACTATTTGGTAAAAGCTGATGGGAATTGTAGTTACCACAACAGGGAATTCATTATTAACCAAAAAAAAATTTGCCTGGAGTGAACCAAAAACTAAATTAGAAACCGAAACCCTAAATTCCTAACTATAAAAACTACCAACAAGGCAATTAATTTTAAACCTACCATTGAAACCCTAAAATCAAAAATTTGAAACAAAGCCATCAAATTGCACAAAACCCCTAATTCAAAATAAATTTAAAACACCAATATTAACATGTAACTAAATCCTAGACATAACACCGAAGTAAACAAGAAATTCAAGCAACCCCCAGGACACAAAATTAAAACTTTATAACAAATTAATCCCCAAAAGCAGAAGAAAGGGTGTAATTGAAGCAACACAAGTATAGCTAATCATAAGAACATGAAGTTGAGTAAAAAAAAACAGAGAGAAAGTTGAAAACTTTATAAGGGAAAGAAAGAGAAAAAACAAGAAAAACAAACCATTTTCTTCCAAGCAGGAGGAGCTGGTAGCTCAACAGAAATAACTTCCTCTTTAGCTTCCATTTTTCACCTGCAAGCAAAATACAAAGAAAACCAGTTTTCTCTTCAAAAAAACCCTCTTCCTTTGTTTCTCTGAGGTATTTATTAAAGTTAAATAGGTGCTTTGTGTGTGTGTGTGGCGAAGAGAGGGGCATAAACAAACCGTTGAGAGTCTGAGATATGTTTGTTGTCGTCGGTTGATGTTTCTCTCTCTCTTTTCTTGCCTTTTTCTTTTTTTTTTTTTTATTCTAAAAATAAAAATGTCACATAATCTACTAAGGATAGTGATAAGATCTGATCACCTGTGTTGTATAGTACCAAAATTTTTACCTTTAAAGCTGATTTGCTTCGTAATACTAAAACATTAATTTTCTTACTATTTTAACTTGTAATTTTATATTAACACGTGTCAAACTTATATTGAATACTGACAAAAAAGAAATCCCACCTTGTGGGGTGTTGGGTATTCCAAATTACATGGAAAAAAAAAAAATTTAAAAATTGTATTATTTTTATTTATCTGGTCTCCGTATCCGGCTAAACTTTTTCCAATGTAATTTAAATTTTTTCTTTAAATGTAATTATGAGTTATTTAATAAGAGGACTAATACTCCTATCATTTTTTAATAATAATAATAATAAGCGCACAAATACTTTGTAAAAAAATTGTTAAATGTTCATAAACCATCTGTTTTAAAATGTAAGTATATTTTTTTATTTAAATTAAACATAATACTCTTATTTTAATATCGACAAAGTACTAACTTTCATTTGTGAATGATAATTTTTGAATATTTAATATTGATATAAGTGTAAAAAAAGGCTTATATTTTAAGAGGAAGATAATAAATAAGGAAAATTAAGTTATTTAAACATTTTAAAGTAAGAAATTTAATTAGAAAATAGTATTAGATTTTCTAAAAGAATGTAAACTTTGAAATGGTTACAAAATAAATAAATAATAAACAAAATGTTCAGCCATCCATTATTGGAAAAACTCAAAGTACTTTTTAATTACTCATTATTCAAATAAAAAACAAGTGAAGTTTAGGGGCAATTACTCATTTATAAAAATTCGATTCAAAAGATAATTGAATATAGTGCATTTTCAACCCTCAACTTAAACTATAAGTATTATTATTTTTTTCAAACTCAAATTGAGATAAGTTTGAATTTTTTTTATTCAATCCAATTTGGTTTGTTTACGGCTATAGTTGAATCATATAAAATGTTTTACTATGTCCAGACAAACATACTAATTTAGATTGGAATTGCAAGAAAATTAATACCATATTTTTTGCTGCTTTCCTTCTTTTAAGGAGTTTTTTTTTTTTTTTTAAATAACAATTTACTATTTTTTTTTCTTATCATAAAAAAGGTTTGTCCAAATAAAAAACCATTATATCTTATTTATTTTCAAAAACTCCAACATGTCATATTAATCATTTTAACTCGATCCATTAAAATGTATTTTTTTTTTTTAATAATTTACTCATAAAGAGTGTTTACTATAATTTATAAGCTACTTATTAGATAGCTCAAGTACTTATTAATCAATTATCAGCCGTTTATCATTTAGGTTTTTTTAATCAGTTTATATACTTGATAATTAAATCATAAGTAACAAGCTAAAAAGCATCGTCTTAGTACCTAAATTAAAATGTTTTTAGAGAAAGATGAATCATTTGATGTATTCTTTTAACAGTCTTAATTAAATTGAGTTTCACTTTTATGTAAATAAACTTTTCAAAAAGTTTAACTTATTTAGAATCATCATGAGGTTGAGTTTAAGATATTAACTTTTTCTACATATTTTTTTATAAATCTTATTTTCTCTCACCACACACTTCAATTTTTATGAAAGTTGGATATTTCCATATAAATTTCTGCTATCCGTCTAATTTACCCAAATCAAATGATACCTTATGAGATGCTTGGTATTAAAAGAAAAAAAACGAGATTATATATTTTTAGTAGGGATGGAATATATCTTGTTTTCATAATATCTTTTTTTTTTTTTTGAGATAAACAAAGTTTCACAAGGTTACAAATTTTTCAGGAAAAAAATAAATTATATAGCGTGTTAGGTACTATAATTATAAGCCATAAGATTTTTTAAGAGAATATTATTATTTGTGTCATAAATTAATTTTTTTTTAAATTTTTGTTTTAATTCGATTTTAATTGGATGCGATTTAAATCAAAAGCTTTATTTGTAATTTAGTTAGTTAAAATTTGGTAGGATTATAGTACTAGAATTTTATATTTTGGATATTGGCCTCTGTAAAATTAAAGTTAGGCATGAGAAGTTAAGAAGAAGTTTTGATCAAATAAGCCTCTAGATATTGTTAAAAACAATTAGTTGCAATTAAGAGAGTCAAGCGCATACTGGAGGAACGTGAGAAGTTATATTTAGAAGTGCTCAAGTGGACGGAGTTTTGGAGGGAAACTTTTACATAATTGTTTTATTTCTGTATAAATAGCCTAAGCTAAAAATACAACAGAAGACATCAATCAATCAATACAACAAATCAAACCAGACTTTATGTTTTTAAACTCAGACCTCTGATCTTTAAACTTTATCTGTTATAGATCACTTGGTGAGCTTTGTCCTAAACATCTAATACAATCTTTCAATTTTAATATAATTTGTGTTTGTCTTATTAACGTCCAGAGATTTGTTTATTAAAATTGTTCTTTGGTAATCACTTATCACTGTCGACTCTTTGGTCCGGAGTAAGTTTTTTGTATTTATCCATTTTTTTCAGTTGATTTAATCCTAGAAAGACAAAACCAAACATCAAGTTGTGTTAAACACATAATTCAATCACAAACCAATCAATGAAACTTCTTAGTAACTCTACGAGCAAACGTTTATCGTAAAACTAACCACAGTCCAAAAAGTCAAATTTAGACGCATATCATAGTTGGTGTAATTTTATACACCTGACACGCTCCGCACGTATTTAAGTTGTTAGCTTACCAAAAGTTCAAACGGTTTCTAGTTTAAATAAAAATAGGCGTGAACAATTATTATTATTATTATTATTATTATTATTATTATTATTATTATTATTATTATTATTATTTGTACAAGATTCTGTCAATTGTCTTTAAATATGTTTTAACAAAAAAATAATTGTAATCATGAGTGAAATCATATTCTTGAACAAAAATAGCAATCATCAAGGAAAAACAAGTAATAGTCATTCTAAGCTAAAGTAAGATCTGCCTTATACCCTTTTTAATTTTAATTTTTCAGTTTATTTACCCCAATGAATAAAGTAGTAGTTTAAAATTCATTTGTAAATGAATTTAATGTATTCAAAATAATTAATATAAAATTTAAATTTTATTTGTCTTTCAAAAGTAGTTTTGTAAATGAATTTTACAAAAAAATTTTGAAATTCGTTTGTTCGAAAATGGTTATTTGTCTGAAAATATAAATTTAGCCCCTTATGACATAAATTTATGTTTCATTAATTTATTTTAAATAGAAATAAGGTGAATAATATTTTATTTCAATAAGATACATATAGAAAAATCTGTGTGTTTATAAAAAAAAAAAAATTCTAGGTACAGAACTGTATTTTACAAAAAAAAAAAAAAAAATCAAATTATATATTTTAACCAGGAAAAAGAATGAAATTGTTCAAAACCCAAAAAATGGAAGAGCAGAATCAACAGTTTTATTTACATGATGATTTATGGGATAAACTGTGGAAGGTGCAGGTACCAACCAAGGTGACGTTCTTGATTTGGCATGTTTTAAGGGGAACTCTTCCCTGTAATGCTAATCTCAGAAAGCGAAGGGTGGAGGTGCAGAATACCTGCGTTAACTGAATTGCATCTGTTTCATGATTGTTGTTTCACGAGGTCTGTATGGGTGCAGTCGCAGCAAGGATAGGAGTCGGTTGCAAATTTGCTGGTTTGGGTTTCAAATATCCTTACAAACCGAAGCATGAATGAAAAGCAGGAGGCTTTGATGCTGATATGGAGCATATGACACAGTAGAAATCAGAAGTTGTGGCAGCACAAAAAGGAGCAGTCTTCCACAGTGTTTAATCGAGCTTGTAGTATGTTGAACCAGAGGAAACTTGCTCATGAGAAGAAAACAGTAATATCTGTCAGAACAGCTAAGGTATGGTCTCCTCCAAGTCTGGGTTCTTTTAAATGCAATATAGATGTAGCTGTGCTTGCAAATGGTTCTTTTGGACTTGATATGTGCTTGTGAAATTCAAAAGGCTCAAATATGGCAGGAAGAATTTTAACGTGTGAAGGTAATGGAGATCCTACAGTTGGAGAGGTGCTGTGTTTTAAGGAAGCTTTAAGTTGTCTTAAACGTTTACAAGTCTTTCCAGTTCACATTGAGAGAAATTGCCAGGTTGTGACCAAAGCATTGGGGCCAGTTGTACAATCGGGTTCTTCTTATTTTGAGAGTCTCATTGGTGACTGTAAAATTTTAGTGTGTAAGCTTCGCTTTATTAGCTATTCTTTTGTTTATAGGTGAGCAAACTGACACCACAATATTACTTTTTTTGGCCAACAGATCATGATGATAGTTATGAGTCCTTAGGGATATGAATGAGTTAATGAGAATTAAGAATTGTTTGGGTAGTATAGCATTAGCATAGCACCAAGAAAAAGCACAGCAGAGCAGAGCAGTGAGATTTTAAATTTGAAGTGTACTAGTGTTTGGGTCAAATGGAAGAGAGAGGACAATAATTGTTGTGCTTTCTTTTACAACCGTAGTATGCTTCTTCTTAGCTTGTTTTAATGGTTTTTGTTTACTTGGAATGTTTTTGTTTTTGTTTCTGCAACAATTGCAGCAAATAAGTTTTAATGGGTTTGTTTTGAATGTTTGTAAATTGTAATATAGCTCATTATGGAAGTTGATTCCGCTCCTGCTGCTGGGTCCAATACACAAGATGCTGAAGAAAGCCAAGCAAAGAAGATGTTGTCGATGTTCCTGCGGGGTCTGAACAACCTACTAAGGCGGCTGCCTCTAAAAACTATTCAATATTTGAAGTTTGTTGTTTATTTATAATATTTGAAGTTGATTTATGCGTTCTTAGTGAGTTTGGATTTGAATTGAATGAAATAATGAGTTTGGACTTGTCTTTTTAGTGACTTTCTCAATTTGAAATTGACAAACAGCAGGTTCTGCTTCTTTTTAATATGTTTTCTGCATTCATTTTAGGCTGTTTATACTTTTGTTTATTTGAATTTATAACGGGTTCAATTTTTTCGGTTTGAATCAAATCGAGCATAATCAAACCGATTTTGATCATTTCGTTTTTTTTCGATTTCTACCTTACTCGGGTCATTTTCGGTTGCTCAAATCATTTGTCAATTTTTGGTTGGTTTAGTTCGGTTGGCCGAACCAGATCAGCCCTAGCAATTGGATTATTTTTACTAATAAAAAAATGCAAGAGGAGGTTTTATCTTGTCACATTCTAATTTTTTAGATTGAACTAGTTTTTTTGACATGAAATTAGTAGTAAATATAATAAAAGTACACGTTTAATTCTATACAAAAGAGAAAATGTATATAATGAATCAACATATTCTTTTTGAAAATATTAAAAATATTTTAAAACTGTATATTTAAAACCAATAATACTTATATACTATATTTATAGTTTCATTTGTGCTGTTTTCATCTTCATCCCATAATAAAATCTTCAACCCCTGTCTATTTGTAACCCTTGAGAACGCAACATAAAGTTGTTCATGTGTAAATATTGGTCTTTTGAAAAATGATCTTACTTGTGATAGAAATTTTCCTTGGTTTTATTGATGGTCATGGCAAAAGACAATGCAATAGAGAATTGCCTGCATTGTATCTTGAACGAAATTCTCGAATCCAATGGTGTTAATGTCATCTTAGGAATGAAGATCTTTTTACCAAACGTATCTCCTAATAGTATTTGTGCTTCAATGACTCGTTTTCCAAGCTTGGTAATTATTAACCTCATATCGTTGCACAATCCTGTAGTATGGTCTATATTTCTTGACAACATTATTATCAAACATTCTTTCAAAGTGATAGAATGATTTGGAATCCCTGAGCACTTGATAGTATTTAAGAATTCTAGAGTATGCATATGTTCCATAGATCCAAAAGACTGATTAATCATACAAAGTGCATCTGAACTAAGGTAGTCTCATGACCATCATTCAGGGATACCATGTAATCATTAATGCATTCAACCATATGGAGTGTTAGGGCGAGAATAGCTCTCTACTGCAAGTAATTTGCATTAGCTGATTGGCTAGCATAATTAGGGTATATACTTTCAACGATTGCAGCGATGAGATTATCTAAATGATCTATTAAAAGATCATCTAGTATTTGAATCTTTTCAATTCTATTGACCGAGTCTCCTATTCTCCATCTCCTATCGCTAGTATCCATCTTAATGCATCTATATTGACACCTGATTTGCTTGTAGACACATGTTTTGTGTCAATTTAAAAACTTCCCAATAAGACCAATTACAAAGATTTAAAGCACAGCACGGTGTCTTTCCAAATTTATTTGACCAACAAATTCACCCCAACATGTAGTAGACAATGAATTTCCTCTGCATTTAAAAGAGAAATTTAAAATAAAATATAATACTTATAGTGCTTCAAAGTCAACTTTTACTTGGATTTTAATATACTATGTAAATGTAGAATGGTCATTTATAAGATATGATTATTAACAAATTGGAATAATTCTTTTCTTAAAGAAATTTGATTTCGAATCATACTAAATGTAATTTTTTGTTTATAAAAATTGGATATTTATTTCATGCATAATATTCTTACTGTTCATCGTTCAGAACCAATTCTACAAACATAGTGCTTTCATGACTTGGAATACTTTGATTTGGTCCACTGTAATTAACAACTTGACCAATTGCATCTAGAATAAATTGGTTATTAATTAAAATTAAAATAAGATAGAAAAATATATAGATTTAATTTTTATTTATTTTATTTTTATAAAGGTGAAAAATTACATATATGTTGGTCTTAATCCATATTTTGTGTGTTAATAAAATCTACGAAAGAGTAAAGGTGAAACAATTTTGGTAGTGGGTTTTGTGTGTTAATAAAATCTACGAAAGAGTAAAGGTGAAACAATTTTGGTAGTGGTTCTATATCAACCAATGACTTCACTTCTATCATACTTGTGAATTATAACTTATGTTTAGAATATTTTAATTTTCTACTATTATGTTCTACCAAAATTTTTATATAATAAATACCTAATTCTTTAATCTTTTGTATATAATTGAAACCAAACCTTCAAGAATTTTAGTTTGTATAGGATCTCCCTAAAAGAAAAAAATGCAAAAAGGGTTAATATTTTTTAAAAAATTTGATTTTGTATAAATTATAAACATATTATTTACATTCAATTACAATCATAGAAACTTTGTAGTATTTCTTACCTTAACATTCCAATAGAAAATATTTTTTGAGGCATTTCTTTCTTTAAAAATCGGTAAAAACGAATAACATAAACTTTTAATTTTCAATTTGTTTGACGTGGATTAAATTCGCTAATAAAATTAAATTACAGATATGCATAAATTATGGAAAGTTCATGATTAATTTTTATGAAAAAATTATAAACTAATAATATTTTGGGAAATGTCAAAAGTAGGGAAATGTTTAGAAAAAAGTTGAAAAAACTAACCTAAATACACCATGTTTGCCATACAGAAGTAGCCTTTATATTTATATATATATATATGCACAATCAATTATTAGAATTGAGTGTTAATTTAGGTCGATTAATTTTTTATCATAAATTGTTTGATAATACAATAGGTGAATGAGGCTTGATGATTCTCAAAATACTTTCTTTTATTAATCAACGGAATAATAATGTGGGCTACATAATAGAAGCAATTCTCTCATAGATACCAAATTGGTGCTATGGTTGGCAGGAATCGCATTGAACTCGAGATCTGCATATCGTGTAAAATAAAATAACCAACCAAGTCACACCGTTTCTCTTTATAATCTAATAGACTAAAAGTTTTCTCTTGTAATAATAAAATACTGATTTATTTGCAATATTTTTTCAGGCTTTTTATCCTGTTATCATCGAGCCAAATTCAATCTTTTTAACTAATCAAACCGAATCGATTGGAACTTTTGAAAAATTTCATGAGTAGAGCTTAATTTTTAATTTTAAGATTTGAATCGAGATCGAACTTAATTCGGAGCTTTAATAAAAAGTTGTGAGCAAGCTAGAATTCAAGACTATTCGACTCAGTTTAACTTGTTAATTAGCTAACTAGAAAAATATGCCTATAAATTTGAATAAACTATAAATTATTCAATTCTGTTATTGTTTTATAAAGATACGTTCATCACAAATTATACTCTCTTTGATTATTTATATAGAAATAACAAGTTTTTCACGTAAATTAAAAAAAAATCAATTCTGATCAATCAAGACCACCACAACAGTAAAAATTGTAACCATTTTTAAAATTGCATATAGTTTTTTATAAAAATGTGCATATTTTTTGTAATATATTGACAGTTATTTGAATTTTTGTTGGCATAATTAAAATTGTAGACAGTAATCAGTAGTCCATTTTTCTAATTTCAGTGAAAAATTTAACTTTTTATTATTACTTTTATTTTATTTCTATTCTCAATACTTTTCTAATTTGAAAATTTTTCTTATTTTTCCTATATAAATAATATATCAATTTAAAAAAAAAATTATATGAACAATACGTAGGAAACAATAATTTTATCAGATTAAATAAATCATCTAATGTAAACATGAAAATGTAGTTAAATAAAAAATTAGAATATCAGAATTATAACAAAATTTTATAATTAAACGCAGGAAGCAGAGCAGGGTATTCGGTAGTTAATTATTATTGTTGACCATTTCGTCTCTAATTTTACATTACGTTACAATAGTATTTAACAAAAATCACGTTTAAATAATTTATTATTTGTGGTTTAAAAAATAGGGGTTTAAATTTGATTTTAGTATGGCATTGGTATGCTATGTTTGGAATGTAAAGCGAATATTCGGATAAGGTGCCACTTATTATATATTATATAAAATTTTCACGCGTTATCATTTACGTGTTTATACGCGCGTAATCCAATCGGTTGAATTAGTAGTTAGTCAATCCCAATGCAAAGTATAATGCACGCGCGATTGGAGGAGCGGGAAGAGGAGCAGTCACGCTCCTCACGGATGTTATTATTTGGTTTGCAATGCAAGTTACGTTTTACGGGATAACGTTTTCAAAAAAATTTGAAAAGAAAAAATGAAATTGGAAAGTGGGATGGAATCCGAAAACGTGAGGCGGTGAGGGTGTAAGCGGATTTGTGGGACTGCGCACATTGTATTATTTTTATTTAAATAGTGAAGCTACTCCTACTTGCTTTTCAGCCATTCCTACCCTTCCGGTCTGAAGAATCTATTCCCGTTTTTACAAAGTGAAAATGAAAACATTTGGTGCCAAACTTGTCAATTAAGCTTTCCAAATTTTAAAATTGTCAATTTACTTAGTACTCCTTGCTTAGGCCAAATTTTATGTCGAATCGACCAAGATTTATCAAAACCTGAATATTGATAATATAATTTCAAATATGTGTTTAATGTTATTGTCCAACCACAGAAAATTTATTGTAGTAATTATTTTATTTATTAATTAAAAAATTAGAAAAAACCAACAATGCCTCTTTCATTTTTTTTATTGGGAATTCCTGCTTCTCCTTCTGCCGATTGTTCTAAAAATTATACAAGTGAGCTTAATTTTGTTTTTTTAATTAAGATATTTTAGATGAGTTCTAACTGTAGACGGCACTATAAAATCATAATCACATTCAGACTAATTTTCATTTGAATCGGTAAGTCTTTTTCGAAAAACAAATTTTCTAGACTCCAAATTTCAAATGACTGCATATATGAAAAGATTTGAATCAACTAAGAATGAGGGGCGGTGGTAAGTTGTTCTTGATGGGTCACTTGACTCATTGAAAAAAAGTCTCTCTTATTTTTAGTAAACTGGGTGTAAACAATGTATAAATAGTGCTTTTAATCCAACTTTTATGTAAAATATTTTTGTCCCCATTTGAAGTTGGATCTTCTTTATTAGCCTTTAAGTATATGAATTTTTTTTTTCTATCCATAACATGATTAGTGTATTACTATTGTTTTTAAAGCAAACTCCTGAAATTAAAGCCTGATAGCCTTATGAATTATAAGGGGAATTGAAGCATAGAATCCTAACAAATTAAAAACTAACTTATATCTGAGAATTCCAATTTCAATCTTAAGAATAAAGTCTAACCCAAACTTGAAGATTATTTTAACAAACAGTATCATATAAGAGAAAACAAGGGAAAAATGCTGTTATATGAAAAGAAAACATAAACAAATGAGTGTTTGTGTTTGTTTATTAGTACTTTGTTTCGTAAGTAACTGAGATTGTGATTGCGTCAGAATACCTGTTGTTGATTGAATGTCACTAAACCAATTTCAAAAAGAAAATCAGAAAGATTTCAATTTGGAGAAAAGATTAAGAGAAAAGAGAAGACTTGACTTGGGTTAACACAATTTTACAGAACATTAAGAGATATCTGATCTGCTCTGCTCAACTAAGTGTCAAATTTCTCTCTCCAGCTTCCCAGACAAATTGTCTTTGGAGAGAGAAATGGAGAAAAAAACACAGATTCATCCTCTTTATGCAACTTTTTTTTCGTGTCAAATAAATCCACAAAATTCCAACAAATGAGGTTAGCTATTACTCCCTTCTTGCCTCTATAATGGGCTGTTCGTCTTTTTCTTTCTTTTCGGTCATATAATATTTGATATAGCTTTACTTTTTCTTTAGCATGCCTGTATTTTGCTACTAATCGTTTCACTTTCACACAATTTATACATATTGACCTTGCTTTATGTAGCACTACTTTCCTTTTTTTTTCACTTCAAGCTCATACCTTTTGGTGGGTATGTTTCAGTTGCAATTAGACAAATCGAGGCAAAACCCAAAAAGTACAACTTTTTTTTGTTGCCCGCTCAAAGTTGTTGAATTTGTTTAGTGGGAATGAATCTTTTGTGCGAAATTTAGAGACAGATTGGTAGATTTTATTGATTTTGCACTTCAATAGATAGATAGAGATCATGGGTTTGTTCCAATTTAGAGTGTTGTGTTTTTGTCTATTTCTAGTTTTTAAAGCCAGTAGTTGTGGAGAGGTGAATGTAGGCCATATATATCCTGGTTTTCAAGCATCTCAAATGGATTGGACAGAGACAAATGGGATTTTCTTACTATCTGAAAATACAACTTTTGGTTTTGGCTTCTATACTGCACTTGATGCACGATCTTATTTGCTAGTTGTTATGCACATGAAAAGTTCCAACATTGTTTGGACTGCTAATAGGGGTTCTTTGGTTAGTGGTTTTGATAAGTTTGTGTTTGTAAACAATGGGAATGTTTATTTGCAAAAAGGAGATGAGTTAGCTTGGTCCACGGGTACAAGTGGAAAAACAGTTACTTCCGTGGAGTTAATGGACTCAGGCAACTTGTTGTTACTTGGGAACAATGGAATTATTCTTTGGCAGAGTTTTAGCTACCCTACAGATACACTCTTGGCTGGTCAGGAATTTGTACAAGGAATGAGACTTAAAAGTTTCCCAAATAAAAATAACTTGAATACATATCTTGAAATTATGTCTGGGGATTTGGTATTATATGCAGGATACAGAACTCCGCAAGTATACTGGTCACTGGCAAATGATACCCGGAAAACCAATAGTAGTGTTAATGGCAAGGTTCATTCTGTGTCTTTGGTGTCCAATTCTTGGAATTTCTATGATCAAAGAAGAGTCTTGCTTTGGCAGTTTATATTTTCTGATAAATCAAATGAAAATGCTACATGGGCTGTCAAATTAGGCTCTGATGGGGCAATTGGGTTCTATAATCTTCAGAAAGGAAGGTCAGTCGCCCTTGAGGCTACCAAAATACCACAAAGTTCTTGCAGTGTTCCTGAGCCTTGTGACCAATACTATGTTTGCTATTTTGACAATTGGTGTCAATGTCCAAACTCACTTAACTCGCAGTTCAGTTGCAAACCTCCGGTGGCTTCAACCTGTAATGCCTCAGAAACTTCAGTGGAGCTTTTCTATGTTGGTGAGAGGCTTGATTATTTTGCACTGGAGTTTGTTGCACCTTTCTTGAAACCAAATATAAATTCTTGTAAAGAAGCTTGTCTTAGGAACTGTTCTTGTACAGTGTTGTTCTTTGGAGAAAGTACTGGAAAGTGCTTTCTGTTCGATCAAATAGGAACCTTGACTCGGAGCCAGGAGGGTTCTTTTGGTTATATTTCATATATGAAGGTATCAACAGGTGAGAAAAATTCAGGCAGCAGGATGAATGGAGGAAAAGAGACTTTGTTGATTGCAGTAATTGCTATCGCAACATTATTGGCAATTGCCTGTTTGATCTATTTTGGGATAAGGTATTACCATAAAAGAAGCAAATTCCTGGAATTTCCTCAACATAACTTGGAAAATGATGATTTCTGGGACAGTCTTTCAAGAATGCCTGCTCGCTACAGCTTTGGTGATCTTTGTAAAGCAACTAAAAACTTCTCCAATAAGATTGGGCAAGGAGGGTTTGGCTCAGTCTATCTTGGTGTGCTGCAAGATGGAACTCAATTAGCTGTTAAAAAATTAGAATCAATTGGGCAAGGGAAGAAAGAGTTTAGAGCTGAAGTGAGTATCATTGGTAGTGTCCATCATGTGCATTTGGTGAAGCTCAAAGGTTTTTGTGCTCAAGGATCTCATCGGCTTCTTGTTTACGAGTTCATGAAAAAGGGGTCTTTAGATAAATGGATCTTCAAGAATAATGAAGAAAGCACTTTGTTAGACTGGAATACAAGATTCAATATTGCAATAGGCGTGGCAAAAGGTCTAGCTTATCTCCATGAAGAATGTGAGGTGAAGATTGTACATTGTGATATAAAACCTCAAAATGTTCTTCTAGATGATAATTTTACTGCTAAAGTTTCAGATTTCGGTTTAGCGAAGCTAATACACCGAGAAGACAGTCTCGTTTATACTACAGTGAGGGGTACGAGAGGGTACCTTGCACCAGAATGGATATCCAACAATCCTATATCTGAGAAAAGCGATGTGTATAGTTATGGCATAGTCTTGCTTGAGATAATTGGAGGGAGGAAAAATTACGAAGCAACAGAAACTTCGGAGAAATCCCATTTCCTGTCTTATTCGTCCAGGATGTTTGAAGAAGGAAAGCTGGGAGAAATTATTGATCCAAGGCTGGACATTGATACGAATGACGAGAAGATTTTAACAGCGATAAAAGTTGCATTATGGTGCATACAAGAAGACATGCAGTTAAGACCTCCGATGAGTAAGGTGGTACAAATGCTTGAAGGTGTTTGTGAAGTGCCTGATCCTCCAATTTTTTCCCAGTCAGGTAGTAGGTCTTTCTCAAGTTTCATCAAATGGAGCAGCAAAGAAACTTCATCTTCTGGTGTTGTTAATGATGAAACTAGCGATGCATTTCTGTCAGATATTCAGCTCTCTGGCCCAAGATGACAGGAGCAGACGGATGATTCCAGGTTTTGTGATGCTTTCTTTTCTTATTATTTTTATGTTTCTGGTAATTACAGCATAGATATATGTTCTCAATCAGCATGGAAATACTGAAATTTCACTATATTATGTTCTAATCAAATGTAACCTGCATAATGACAAATTAATGAAGCTTTGAGACAATTGCTGTTATATGAAACTCTAAAGAAGATACAAAGACTAATATTTTGTTTCGTAACAATTACGAAAACTACTCTAACTGTATCGCCCCTTAGCTCGGTCAGCTGTAGTCCTAGTTAAGGTAGCCCGGACTACTGCCGTCCGAGCTAAGAGTATTACACTAACAACTACCCAATTATTACAAATGTTAGACGTTGTTGAAAACAACTAATTTTGAGGAACTGTACCCAAGTTGCTGATATTGAATATGGACATTTGCTTTAGAGTATTCTTTTCTGTCTATAACCTTTTGAGTGGATCATATTCGAAAAGCATGAACTGCCAACTGTTAATGCTGGTAGTGCTGCTCAACTTATTTACAACATATAGATAAACTTTGGTTTTTAAGGACACTGTTAAAAACAACTGTAATCATTGTAGAACAGTTAATTAGCGGAGCATTAACAGGCCTGAGCCTGAGTGATTTTAATCATAACCTTAAGAATAAACATTCATCCTCATAATCATATATCACAAACCTAGGGTATCTATTTGAATCAATCAATGGTGGAATTGAATGAAGGTGGAAGGAAACTGTACTATTATGGTGGTCCCTTTGAAGCTCATATCAACTCTAGTTTATTAGATTATAGTTAAAACTTTACAAATTAAACTCATACCAACAAATACAATATATTGCTCACCTTTCAATACACATTCATTCAAATCCTTTATTATTATATTACTTCAATAAAAGCTTTATTTAGCTTAATTAAGTAAATAAGAAAAATAGTATGAGACCATCTTCACAAAATGAAAAGCACTTGAGCTAAGGAGGACTTCCATTTTAACTTATAAACATTACAATGGTGACTATTTTTTCCACCTTAATTAGTGAAACCCATCATTTGTCTCTAAATAAATAACAATAACAATACAATATTTAAATAAATAAATAACAAACACCAACATTACATGCAAAGAAAGAGAGGGAAATCAAAAAAGCAGCGTGAATTAAAAACCAAAATGCTAAACTTTAACTGAAACGAGGTCATTTCACGACATAGAGCGGGTGAACAGTACTACACCCGGCTATGTTTTAGTATATATATATATATTAGGAAGTATGTGGGATGAAATTGTGGTCCTTTTGATTTTCTTTTTAATTCTTAATGAAATGAATTATATGTCAAAATGCTGCAAATGGTATCTTTCATAAACGAATGTCTGATTGAGCATTTGCTTTTCTCTTACTTGGATTTTGAATGTTGAATTTGAAAATTGCCAACCTTACCATGAGTTTCTGCGGATAGATGATTTTCTACAGAATGATGATTTTTTTTTTAATCAAATGGAATGGTGACTTGAAAAAATTATAAACTGCAAATTGATGAACCTGCAAAATTTGTTGGATTAACATTATTAATTGTAACAACAATTGAAACATATTATTAATACTTTATTTTTTATAAAGTTTATTCTTAAATAGAAAAGTTATTAACACTAAAGAATCTCATTTGACTGAAAATGAATGAGTTGAAACTCGTTGCAAAAGCCATGGAATTTCTCAAAAAATTTCCCCTTTTTTTGGGCTTTACTGGTTGTTACAGGAATTGAAGAAGCCACTTATTGGCACCAACCAAAAAACAATATCTTTTTCAAACATCAAATGCCCTTTGACCCATGCAGTAATAAGTAGCCTTCAATTTTTGCTTGATGATGCAAATCGGTAAACTTGGTGCGCTGCAGAACCTTGATTTTGTGCTGGATTTATTAACAATACTTTACTCCTGATGGTAGCATGTTCTTACACTTGGAATTTTTCTGTTGCCTTGAAGAATCACCTTTAAATTTTCATTGGTGAGCTGACCAAACCCAGAAATGAGGGAAGACCCAAGACATTTTTTTGAGTCATTTTGTCGAACAGCTTAGGAGCAGAGTTGATATGTTCAGATTTGAAGAAGAAATTGGGAAAACGGGTTCATGAATGAGGTTCATTGCTTTGGATGGAGAAAAATAAGTGACTGTGAACATGTTCATAATTCATTTGCTTTTCTGACCATGAAATGACACTTCCTTTTACTGACTTAAACACACATTTTATAATAATATAATATCCCTACCAAATATAGAAATTTCTCTGTTATTATGAAATAGAAAATTTCATATTATTTTAAATTTTCAAAGGACCTCACATATGTTCTTATTATTTTAATTAATCTTCTCAATAAAATGTTTCATTATAAGTGTTTCTATTGGGAAAAAGAAGTTGGAACGATGACGTATTATATTGGAGTAGTCCATAACTAATAATAACTAAAGACAATGTAAAGTAACAAAAGAACAGAAATGAAACAAAAACAAAAACAATAAGTGAAAAGCTTATCATGATAAACTAGATTAGACTAAAAGAAAGGGAAATGTAGTGACGACCCATACAAACCCTGCAGCCCACATATTTAGAATATATTTCACTTTAATTTAACTGGTATATACAAGACTGAGTATGTATATTATATATACCAACACCAGCTGCTAAGGTAAATTTCATTCTTGGTACCCAAACTTTAACCCATGTAATATAACACATGCTCACTTCCTTAATTTATAAGAAAAATGGACTAACACTACATCTAAATACTTAATAGAATCGGTGCTGCCACGTAGACTTGTGTAAACTAACGTATGTGCTAGGTATCAATTCTGACCGTTTTCTATACATTAGATATCTCTAAAACACATTTTCGAATCTCAATAAATAATATAGATATATTTTATTTTAAATCGGTCAAATTAAAGAGAGAATGATAATCTCTTTCTCTTCTTAGACTATTAAAAATGGTTGAATTAGATATTAATTCAGATACGATCACTGATCACCTGAAAAAAATTAAAAATTTGAGCTTATTAACAAATGACTCATGACAACTAATTGATAAAAAATTCCTCTTATTCACATGTGTTTGCATTCATCATTTACACTTTTTTTTATCAGTTAATTATCTCATGTAATTTGTTAATATACTCATCCTATATATAAAACGAATGTAATCTATAATTTCTCTCTATTCCTATGTGTCAATTGGACCAAATGGAAATCCAAGAGGTAAAGTCAAACGGCCTAAATATGTTTAAATGAGATGCCATATTAAATTTTGGTGTTAGTATCTTTATTGTTACGTCCGTTATTATAAATTAAAGAAGTGATCATATACGTTACAACTTAAATATTTTAAATCTGAATTTTATAATTTCATATCTCATGCTAAAAAAAAAAAAACAAAAGTTATAATATACTATATTCCACAAGCGAAAAAGTTGACATTTTACATAAAAAACACATAACAAGTTACAAGTGATGTAGTTATTTTATAAACAAAATTATACAGCTATTCTCCATTAGAAAAGAGATCAAGTAGCTGCAGCTACAGGGGCCGCTCCATGGAAGAAACTTGGTGTACTCTTTGTTTCCTCTTCTAATTCTTCTTCAGCATCCCATAAAAATCTAGCATAGGAACCAAGAACGTAGCTGCAACAATTTCACAACCCCAAAAAATGAAAATTAATTACTAAAAATTATTTCAAAACATCAAATCTTGTAGAAATAATTACAATAAATACAAGAAAATGATTAAGAAATGGATTACCAGTCATCAGGGCTAGTTTTAACAGCTTGATCAAAATAAGTCTCAGCTCTTTCAGCATTCCTCTCTTTTTGCCATATTAGTTCAGCATAAGTTGACAAAACATTTCCATCGCTTGGATTTGCCAAAATTGCTCTTCCACAGAATTCCTCTGCTTTCACAAAATCTCCTCTAACCTGAACCAATTATTAAAGCATATTACTTAAGTATTGCAATTAGCTAAAACTAATACTAATTATACAAATTAAGATCTTATTTAACAACCTCTTTAAGAAACTTAGCATAATTTCCGAGTAAAAGTGGATTTCCAGGATCTTCAGAAATAATTTTCTTATAATAAGCATCAGTACTATCATTCCCATAAAATTCAAACCCATCATTACCATCTCCACCGTCTGATCTTCCACCACTACAACCGCCGCCGCTGCCGCCACTTCCACCATCACCACCCATCACTAATGTCTGCAGCCCTCTCTTACTCTCATCGTCATCATAATTATCATCCACCATCTCTCCCAACCCATAACTTGACAAGAGTTTTTGAATTCTTGAACTGGGTATTACTTCTTGATCTAAATTATTACAAGGTGGTTTTAAATTTGAAGATAAACTTTTGTTGAGGTTTTGTTGGGCCGTGATCATTCTTTTTACTGTTTCATCTATTGAAGGGTGAGAGTGAAAAGATATTATTGTTTTGGATCTTTGAAGAAATTGGAAATCAGGGTCTGGTGATGAGCGGGGAAGCCACGAGTCGAAGATTGGAGTTGATGAACTTCTTAAAAGCATGCTTATAAGCTAAAATGGCTTTTTGGTTTTAGAATGGAAAGGAAAC
Source organism: Croton setiger (assembly GCA_948099555.1). NCBI lineage: Eukaryota > Viridiplantae > Streptophyta > Magnoliopsida > Malpighiales > Euphorbiaceae > Croton > Croton setiger. Next base: position 25,188 of record CANUEY010249286.1, read on the forward strand.
GAAACTTTTCCTATTCCAAGCTACTGAGATTGTCCATGGCGAGGATTTATAGTTTCTACAAAGCCGAGTACTACTACACTGAACTTTATGGCCTCCCTCTGGTTTGGGTTGAAAAGGACATGCTAAACAAACCAAACCGAACCCAATGCCTGGTTCATTTCCATCTGGTCTAGTTTAATTTTCAAATTTTAATCTGATTTGATTTCAGTTATAATTTTATTCATAAATTCTTATTGCTATTCAATTTATTGTATATAATTAAAAATATATATATATATTTTAAAAACATTTAGTGGTTTAAATTGATCAAAACTACGAAATTAGTATTGGTTTGATTCGATTGGGTTAATAATAACCTTCGATTAATTTTGGAATTTGAAGCAGCTCCTCTCTCACTATTCACAAGATCAAATCTCATCTCAGCCGGTTGATGTAAAACAGTAATAAACGGACAAAAAAGAATGGACAGTGGATGGTGATGCGGTGTCTTCTCTACATAAGACACAGTAAAGTTACTAGACAGCCCGTTATGAAAATACACGTTGACTGCGGTCACGTGTTAGTAGACCCCATTTAAATGTTATTTTATTGGTTAGCTCTCTTGGGATTAAAATCGACGGCTCATATAGCTTTCAGTGATTTAAGGGTCAGCATTTGCATATTTCCAGCTAACACTATCCTCACTCACAACATAACTCAACTTAGTACATTTTATGAGGGACACCTTTTTCTTTTTCGGAAAAAAAGTATGAATATGTTGCTCTTTTTTTCGAGATAAAGTTTAAACATTGACAATATCGCTACCAAAAGTTTAAACATTGACAATATCGCTACCAATTAGTGTTATGCACGTGGTCGGCAGGAATCAAATCCGAAATATCGATATTTTACTATAATCAATCAGATCACACTTTAATTGACACATTTTAGTGTAATTTAAAAAATAATTTATCATTTATATATCACATTAGTGTGGAGCAAATTTAAACTTCAAATATTCTTGGAAGAGTTTGAACAAATATTTAACAACTTGAATTGTAATGGACAAATCATCGATTAAATTAGAGACATGCAATACGTTACATATTCTATATTGGTAACATATTGGGAGATTTGCGGAGCTTCCTCCACCAATGGAAGATTTGCATAACCTTAAACCTTCAAACACCAGTTTAAGATTTTATTTAACTTGAACCTTCCTTTGTTTAACCTTAAATCGAATTTGAACCAGAAAAGGAGCGGAATTATGTTCGAGCGAAAGAGAAAGAGGCATCGCTGTCATCTTAGCTTTGGCCTGCTCTTCGCCAAAGCAGCTGAGACACGTACAGAACCTTGAAAAGGACCAACTTTGAGATAACGTATTGGGATTTAAGTATCTTTATTTATGGTGTCTTTCTTTGTAATTTTAAGTGGTAGATACTTTAAGGAGATAAGGAGTAAACCAATAATGGTGTATCTGGAATCCAGTATTGACTAGTACATGATAATTTCTAATTACTATTTTATCCTTTTAATTTGTGAAATTATATTGTTTAATCCTCACTTCCATTATTTTTATCAGAAAGATGAAAAGAAGCAGGTGTGTTATCTTGAAGAATGAATAACCAAAACAAGCAGTTGTGTACATAACCGCGCCGCACTACCAACTCACTCACCAATCAAATTGGTTTTTCGTTGGTTCTCTGTGTTTGGACAAGGAGCTGCAACTTTTGAAGATATTTTATGTAACTTTTGAATTTGTTTATTATTTCCAGATATTGAAATCTTTGAGAATAAATAGTAGGGATTTCTAGAGACATCAAATTTGACAGAACAGACAATTGTGCAAAGTACCCTTTCTTGTTAATCATATGAATGTGTATATATATATTAGACATTAGACTATAAAAGGTGATGGGGTATAATATGCAGGAGCATGAACTTTTAAAAATTAGACATTAGACTATAAAAGGTGATGCAGGAGCATGAACTTTTAAAAAGTCTCAGTCCACAACAGTGGTCCTTTTCTTAATTGAAAATCCAAACACCTGTTGCAAACCTGGATATGTATTGATGAATAAGCACATTCCTTCTTAAATTTTTCACCTTTTTTCCTTCAAAATCATTTGTTTGAAGATATTATCATATCAATCCCTTTATGATCTTTGCCACTGTCCACCTTTAACCCTGTGTAACCAAATCAATTTAATCTCAAACACAAACTCCACCATTATCAGGTATCCTGCACTTGGTTAGCATTAGCATTAAACCCTATTCTTACTGAAATGTGCTTCACATGGTGGATCACTGGAAACTGGCATGCAATATAGAGGAAAGAGAATATCCCAAATAACTTCTAGAGAAAGAAGCAAAAACAAGAAAAAAAACTTCAAGTAAGAAAATCAAATGTTTATATGTTATGTGTTCCAATTATCGATTCGATTCTCGATTTGACAATTATGGTCTCAGTTTATCTATACAATTATTGCACTGATATGCAGCCATTTAGAGGATGATTGAAAATAACTAAACCACTAGACGCTTGAACAGAAAACCAACTCTTCATTCTGATCTATTCCTAAACATGAATTATTTCATGACACATGCCTAAACTTAAGGTTTTCCATGTGAAACTTATCCTCACTATGGAATGAATGAATAAGGGTTTTAAAATTATTGGTAAAAGTAATCAAATTCAATTTGCAAATAACTTTATGTGTATAAAATGACTAATTGAAATTTCAAATCCACACATGAATGAAAGAATTTACAAATGAATTTCATAAATATTTGGGGAGTTTGTTTGTTCCAAATATATCCTTAAATTTCTACAAAACCCGTTATGATACTTAACATTTCAATTTCAGGGACAAATATTACCTAAAATATTCTACAGTGTAACTAAAATAGATGTTTCCCCAATTTCAGTTCCCACCAGGATTTACAAGAAAGAATTAGAAGCACTCTTGCAACACATTAAAAGAACTTTAATAAAAAATATAGAATTAGAAGCACTCTCGCAACACATGAAAAGAACCTTCCTCTGAATTATAATTCCTGAGCAGAATGCAAAAATTCCATTTTCAAATTGCTATATCATATTTCCTATTCATGTAAATTAACAAAATGAATGTGACCACCTATATAGATGCTGTATTTGCCATGTATAATCTAATACTAAGTCCCTCAAATACAGTTTATATATACAAATTCAATGCTCACTATGTCATCTTCTAAATCGAGATCCCTTGCTTGGTCTACCACCACCGCCATTCCTTCCATCCCATGCAGAAGCCCAGAAGAAGAGAGACATCCAGAAAAAAACAGCTAGGAAGATCTGAATGCGGTCCCGAAATCTAGAGAAAATAGCAACAATGCCTGCATACAAGGGCAAAATAGCAATAAGGCAGCTAACCACAGAATCTCCTACCACTTTGAACAATGACTGACAAAATTTAGTTGCCATTCTCTACCTAGATTATTAAGCCATCAAGTATCTACTGCAACAGTAAAAAAATGCACATTAAACAACATTGGAAACAAAAAAAAAAAAAAAACAAAACAGAATCATCAGTCTGTTGGAAATGGCATACTTCAAGAAATGAAAAGCTCAAGAATATTAGTGCTGGCCTAGAAACAGTTCACACAAGTTAGTTTACCTACACAATGAAAATGAAGATGTGATCTCTGTCCTCAAGATTCAGAAATGAACTCATACTCGAAGGGAAAGCACTTATAGTGATGATAATGAAAGATGGGTAATAACAAATTTATTAGGCTGTCAAATTAATACTTATATTATTCTCATATAAAATTAAAATAATTCTAATCCTTCAATCTAAGGAAAATCATGATATCTTTTTATCACCCTTGACCACAAGTCCTTGAAGAAACCTTGGGAGTAGGCTCTAAGAAACTAGGATAGAACATAGTCAAACTATAAAAAGCTACTAAAAACTCATCATGTATACAATGTTAAGCATCTTTGTAAATGTAATAGCACCTTTACCAAAGTTTGTAGACAAAAATACAAGTATCCAATCTCAACCTCAATCTATAAAGAAATCCAAGTTCACAGCCAATCACCCGGTAACGATAAACTATGTTTCTTAAAAGTTGAAATCATATTGTTAATCTATTTAAGTGTACTGCAATCCAAAAAGCAATGATGAAATGTGGCTAGGAAGACCTAATGCAAAATGTTATCAATCCAATAGAGGTAGCACATTGCAAGTTGCAACTTTTGAATGATTGATCATTCTATGCACTTTGCAAAGTCTGTGTAAAACTTATAATTCATAAGCTTAATAATGCCACCAAAAGCCATATTCCGATTCTCCTTATGACAAATGCATGAGCCATGAATCCTGAATCGTGAAATGCAACCAAATCACAAACTTTTAAACTAATTTTGCCAAGCTCCATTGCGACAAAACTTAATGTAATCAAAGGTATTCCTGATGTAATTTTAAACTATAAATGATTATCATAGTTCATCGCATAATGGCCTCCGCACACAGAGCATAAGTGCTATTCAAAGAATAATGATACCAACGTAGGTTAGTTCACGAAGTAATAATTTTTCCAATATTGAACAACCAGAACTCTTCGCACTCTTAGACTTAACCAATATTTCTGAAAAGACTATACCAATATTACATCCACAAACATAAATAATTTCTTCTGCTTATACACAACACAATTCTCAAATAATAATGATCACAAAAAACTAAAACATAAATTAGAGAACATATTAACTTAAGACTAGCAATTGATCGGACAAGCGTTCGAAACCTAACCTTTGGATTGAATGGGATCTTTTTCGGGAGGCGGACCAGGCTGCGGAGGTGGTTGGGGTTGGGGAGGGGGAGATAGCGCCGCATGAAGATGGCGAAACCTTGCAATGGGATTCGAGCAAGGTGGCAGGAAATAGCTGTTGGGATTTATCGGAAAAGGAATTGAGGATCGAGAAATGAAATTTAGTGGGTTGAATTTCAAAAATGATATCGGTCGCCGGTACGTGGCAACGTTGGCAGCAGTTGCCGGAGGCGGAGAGAGGATGGCCATTTGAGAAACTAGGAAAAGATGAGCGAGAATTGAGGGGCTGTAATTAGTTTATATTTTATTGAAATCGGGTTGAGCTTTAAAAAGGTACATATATAAAAATAGAATTAAAAACGATTAAATTTTAATTTTAATTTTAATTTGAAAAAGATTAAATTTTATAATATTAAAAAAATAAGAAAAAAAAATAAAAATTATATTGTGTATAATTTTGTTACAAAATCTTTACAATAATTGTAATTAAATAATACTCGATAGAAAACAGTATAAAAATAGTTCAATTTTTTTTTATTTGACAGCAATATTATAAAAACATATATTAACTAAATATGTGTTTTTATATTATTTTTATAAGTGATTTATTTTTTAAATTAAAATAAAAATAGTATTTACTTTAAAATTAAAATAAAAATTATATTCATTTCCTTAATATCCTTTTTTTTTTAAAAAAGATTGATTTATGGCCCAAAATACTTCTACGTATGCATTTATCTCTTAAAACAAGACTATGTATTAGGACTGTTCTTTTATCCTAGAGATTTTAGAGTTTTTGTTGTTTGTAAATAATAGAGATTTTAATATTATAGGCGTAAGTTATATAAAAATATTATTTATTTTATATAGATGTTATTTATCTCAATTTTTTAATGTCATTTATTTTGTATAGATGCTATTTATTTTTAATATATGTAGAGTTCATTTTTTAATCGAGTGAATGTAAGTTGTTTGTTTTTAAAATTAAATGAAAAGAAAATTATAGGAAAAAAGAGAATAACTTTATAATAAAAAAAGGAGGCCATATAATTTTTTTTAATTAGGTCACTTAAAAAATTTATCAACAAGTTGAAATTTCATATATATATGATTGAAAAAAAAGAGAACTTATTTTATTATTATTATTATTATTATTATTATTATTATTATTATTATTATTATTATTATTATTATTATTATTATTATTATTATTATTGTATCTGTCACATTATTTAATTCATCCGTTCAAAAGATGTCGAATATTCTATTAGTTGAATAAGGAAAAATTTTTTTTGAGTCCCTGCATTTTGTATAGTATTGAAATTCGATCAATTTATTTTCTGATTATTATTTATAAGTCCATACATTATTGTAAATGTCACATTATTTTTTCTTTTTTTTACTATTATCATTCTTTTGATTATGGTACAAATGATGTCAATAGTCAGCACAAACAACTTGAAAATCGTGAGACAGTAGAAAAATACGAAAAAAGAAACCAAGATTTTTCTCTATTTTTTGTAAGAGAAAGTGGCAGTGGTGATTTTTCTGATTGTAACAATTATTATTGTTATCTTCTTATGTAAGAGACGACTGAGAAACACAAATTTTTTCAGATTTGTATTGTGTTTGAATTGCTTTGTTTTTGTAAATTATTGTTTGCCTTTCTTTTTTTTTTTTTGGCACTTGTGATGTGGCGGAGATGTGGAAAAGAGGTGGTGTTGAATGGAGAAGGAGGAGGGGAGGTAGCAGTGAAAGTAAAAAGGATGTAACAGAGATATTGAATTCTAATATTATACAAAATACATGGACTTAATTTAATTTTTTAGGAGATGATATATCAATCTTTTTACTCCAACTTAACAATTTTTTATGAAATTACTAAATAGTATAATAAATACAATATAAATAAATTTATAAGAAATAATCTAAAATAAATGAACCGAATTCTAATATTATACAAAAATACATAAACCTAATTATTACTCACCATCTTTGTTTATTAGTGGTTATAGGTGTTTTATTTTTTTATTTATACATTGTTTAAGTCAACGTATTGTGCCGAGAAAAATTTCAGTCATCCAAAAAATCTATAACATGGCTAAGAACAACAATTCCTAACGTGATATATATCAAAAGATAGTTCTCGAGAAGACAAAAAATAATAATGAAATTTAATAAGATTTCAATTCTGGATGAATTCGTTGGAGGACTTTGATTCAATGATTAATTGTTACAACCAAATCAAAAGAACAAACACAAAGAAAATTACAGAGTCTGGAAGCAAAAAAATGAAAATTGAAGAATTACAACAAAACTGCTCTTCTATTCTGGAAGAAACAACTTAAACTCCCTAACTAAACTTCTGTATCCTTTTATACACCTTCTTGAAACTTCTTCGGATTCCAAAGGAAATTGCAATTCGGTTTGGATCTTGATCACCTCCATGGTGTGTTGTGCTGAGCTGGACATTCAGGTGCAACAACTTCAAATTTCTGTTAATTGCAACTGAAGAGAAATTATCAGAAACATCAAGGCATCAAGGGGAGAAAGAGTTGCTGCTTATTTTCATTGTTTCGTTCAGAACGGCATCGTTCAACTTATTGTTGAAACGACGTCGCTTCGTCTTCTTCACGTTTCTGCCTCTTGACTTCATTAAACCAAACGGCGGCGCATTTATCTTCTTCTTCAACCTGCTTCTGCTTCCTTCTTCGATTCTGCACCAGAATTATTCTTCATCTTCATATGTTCACGTTGTTTCTCCAATAAAATTGACGCCTAAAACTCATTGTGATGGCAGCGCCACCCTCCCTCTCTCTAATCTTAGTTTGCGTTTCATTTATAGCAACACCGATCTCTATTTGGTTCTTCACGTCATTGTTGGTTGTGACGTCATGGCAGAAACAGAAAAATGGTGGTGCTTACAAAAGTAGAAAGGCAGCAGTGGTAGAAGGTGTTGTCCCTTCCTTTCTCTCCATCTCTCGATCAGCTTCCGTTAGGAGTTGCTTCTGTGTTTCTAGCAGTGGTTACATCGGAGATGGTTGAGGGAGAAAGATGCTCATTTAGTGGATATGGAGAATGTCGCCTGGAGGAGGAGGAAAATGCTTGATTGCTAGGGCCGACACTGGCAAGCTTAAGCTCAAGCTCGTCTCATTTATTTTTCTTGGAGTAGATTCATAAAACTTTTATCAAGTCAACGGGTGATTTTTTCTTTTTTATAAAATTCTAAATTAAACGGCAACTGTAAAATAAATTAATTAAGATGTACCAGAAACAAAAAATATGATCCTTCAAGTACTGTCCACCAGATTATCCAACAACGGCAAATGCTGATGTTGAAAATTGAAGAATAAGCAATCCTGCTAAGATTTTAGTTTTTTCAAAAGGGGAATATGCAATCTTACTGTTGAGATACATAACATATACAAAGAGATAGAGATATAAAACAAGCATCAAGCAAGCTGATTTTTTCTTTTTAACAAGGAAGCTTTCTATATGAGAAGAAACGAATCTGCCAAAATAAGCTAATTATTTGTCTAATCAAGGAAGTGGTTGAGGTATGAGAAAGAAACGAATCTGCCAAAATACAGAATTTTCAAAATAAGCTAATTATTTGTCTAATCATGGAAGTGGTTGAGGTATGGTTCGACCAATAACATGACCTCCACTTTCACCTGATTTATGAACATTACTTTGTTTACTCCTGTTGCGATTGAATTTCACCCAACTGTAAATCTCTAAAACTGTGACAATGGCAGCAAAAGCTATAAGAATTCCAATGTAAATCCATTTCCATGTGTGGTTCTTAGGCTTCAAAATATCAATTCCATGAAATATGTTTATTGAAATCACAGCAAGCAATGCATAACCTAAAATATGGTGATACATATTCCAATATTTTCTGTACTCGTCATCAGTTCCTGGCCTTAAACGAATCGCCAAAGTCTGCAAACGAGTTTGTTTGGATATAAGATCATATATAATATATTTAATCTCACATAATTTAACAGTTAAAATTTCACTTACTTGTAAGGTTGTAAATGCAAAAACAAAAATGGCATAAAGGCGATGGATTCTAAAGGCATAGAGTTTAGAAAGATGTCCCAGATACAAGCCAACTGCCCAGCCAGAGGTTCCAAGAAAATAGCCAAGAAATTGACAGCATACGTGAAGCCTAATATCCCAACTTTGACTAGTTTCAAATGGGTATTTGAAATATCTGGCAACAATCACGCCAGCAGGAAGAAGCGTTCCCCATCCTAAAATATTCAAAATGCCATGAACCTGCCATTTATAAGAAAGACAAGAACAATTGACAGAACAATCAAATTGCAAGCTTGGCCAGCTTCCAACATCCATTACTGAAACATTCAATTCCCTTACCAAAAGTTTATTAAAAGAAAAGTCTTAGTTTCTTACCTTCCGTAGAAAATGCCGGTGGTGGTCAACAGAACGGCCGAAACCAGTCCTCAAGTTTATAGTTTCTGCACTATCAACGTTTTGGAGGATTGTTGGATGATTCTTTGGATTATTGTCTTCCAAATCATATCCAACTTGCCAAACATGACTCAAATGAGAAATGTCATATGCCGGCGTAAGAACTACTTTAGCTTGAATTATATACATGTTTAAATCCTGACGATAGTCTATTGAAATATTTCGAAAAAGCACTTCATTTTGAGTTTCCTCAAATGTTGTAGGTTGTAACTTGCAACCAAGTTTGGTGTCACTTGTGATATTATAAGTAGCAGCAAACACTGACCCATTTTCACTGATAATCCCTACTATTGTTCTACTCCCAACCATTTGAGCAGTCTTGCCGGGATTTACTCCCCAAGCTACCCATCCAAACTTGTTGTCCAGTCTTGCACCAAAAAAGATACCAATTTCATGCTCATTGTTTCGATTGATTTCCCAGCCAAATTCAGCTCCTAGAGTTGTCAGTGTCCTGCAATTTCTTAGGTTCTCTTTCTGGGCTAGGATAAAAAAAGTCTCAGTACAGGAATTGGGATTGGCAAAAGTTGTTGACAGAACTAAAAATGAGACTAATATCATGACTGCAATGAAGTTAGAGGTGAAAGACATTTTCCCCCCAATAGGAAGTGGAATGGGGGATGCTAGGGAATTAATAATGTATGAGTGTGATATAGCTGTTTTAATTTTGTTTTGGCAGCAGACACACACATATAAGAACTAATGGGTTCATCATGTAATTTGCATTAATTAGTAATTTATGTTTGCTTGAGAAAGAGCTGTCAGCAAGTAATAGATAATTCATATATCACTTCTCTTTAAATCTAATGATGCTTTTCTTTATATGCAGGAGTAAGAATCTTACGATCTTTAATTTATGACAGGAAGCACAAACTTTTGACTAAATGTGCATGAAAATGTGAGTCATGGATTATTCAATTGCTAATTAGTGCTCACTTCAGAGTAGGAAAAGGTAATGATGATATGGTTTGTCTTTCCTGCTCTTGGAATAACTTTGACACTTGAGAATGCTTCTTTTGATTGTAATATAATCCCTGATTAATACAGAAAGCAACTATGACAGGTGACAATATAAACAATATGGATATCAGTCTGCAGGAGCTAGGGAAACCTCACAAGCAATGTTATCAACCCAGTAGAGGAAGCACTATTACTTTGCAGAGGACTCCATCCAAAACTATAATTCATAAAGCTTAATATGTGCCTACAAGCAGAATTGCCATCATTTCCTATCTAAAAACTAGGCTATGTTTCCTAATTTAGCTATCATTTTACATCTAAAAAAATAGGTTATGTTTGATGAACTGAATTTTCATATATAACATAATATCAAAGGAATTTCTACTGCAATCATTACTCTGGTCTCTGGAGTTTCTTTGGATTACTAGAATTACACGTTAGTGTCATAGGTTATTAGTGTCATCCCTAACCATAAGGTTGAAAAGCAAAATCTGAATAGAAGGAGCTAAGATTAGTCACAAGGTTACAGAATTTTTCCAGATAGTTTACATTCTTAGACTTACACATTTACTGCATTCAGGGAAAAAAATTTCTCCAGAAATTTCAAATTTGTAATCACCAACTAATGAAATTCCAGATGCATGGCTCTAAATACTAGGAAAAAAAGTACTTGGGATTTAAAAGTGAATAGTAATGATTGACGAAAGCCTTCGTATCATAACCTTTGGACTAAAAAGAGTCATCTTCGGGAGGGAGTTCAGGCTGCGTCGAGGCGGAAGGAACTTGCTCTTAGAATTGATCGGGAAAGGAATAAAAGCGAGAGAATGGAAGTTAGAGCGTTGAATTTTGGCATTGGTCGTTATCGCCGGTAAGCTGTGGTGCTGGTAGCAGTTGCCGGAGACCGCCATTTGAGAAAAATTATGAACAGATGAAAGAGCTTCGAGGGGTTAACTTTAGGCGCAATTTAATTTAATTCATATTTGAAAGTATTTTATTTGGGTTAATTGTAATTTTGTCTTATACTCTTTTAAACCTAAAATTTTCAAAATATACTAAAACATTCCTATATGTTCTCTCGTTAAACTAATTTGTCCTTCCATCAAATTTTAATGTTACAGTTTCAACCATTACCTTTTTTTAAAAAAAAAAAAAAACTATTACTCATTTACACAATTAGAGGAGTGAGAATTATTTTTAAGATCCTTAAATTTTGCGTAATATGTTTCGAGATTTTGTGTAATATATTTCGGAGTCTTTTGATTTTAAAAATTGTACGAATAGGTCCATAAAGTTTGATCTTAACTAAAAAGTAATTTTTTTTAACTCTAATATATGACAAAACTACCATTTTTATATTATTATTATTATTATTATTATTATTATTATTGAACACTCATATTTTATTTTTCGTGTTTTAGTCTATTTTGGTTCAGATCCTAGATGATCGGTTATTCTTTCTAATTATTATTCGTTTTTTGAGGTATTTTTTTTTTATGAGGTTAGGAGATTCATGTAAATCTTGATAAAGATGTAAATCATTTAGTTTTTAAGTTTGCAAGATTTGATTTTGGATTTGCCTTGCATTTCTTTACACTTTATTGCCCATATTATGATCAGACTCTTTATGATTCTTATTCTTCATCACCTATTTCTTTATGTTTATTGTTCTTCATCATCTAAATAAATTGATCGTTTGAAATTCAACTTCAAACAAATGGGTTTTGTTTGGTTTTTCCAAAAGGATAATATATGTAGGCTACGGTGAGGTGGGCTTCCGGCGGTGGGTGGTTGATTTATCCTTTGATTGTTGGCAAGTTTTGATTGTACTCTTCCATATATTTATTATCCTAATTGATTTATTATACATTTGTAGTTTGTTGAATATTTGATTTCTTTTTCTAATTGAATAAGCTAATATATATTGTTTTCAATTTAGTTCTTGATTCATTTAGAGTATGCACTCTAAGTGTTTGATGAAATTCCTAAATGAAGATGCAAACAAAATGTCAAAACTTCTACAGTTGGTGACCAAGCTGTTGGTGAAATGGTGAAATGATTTATGAGTACAAAACTGCATTACTTGTAGAAGTTTTTTGAATTTATTAACTTCAACAAATAACTTCACTAAATTGTTCTAACAGTTGGTAAAATGGTTTATGAGTGCATAACAGTAGTGGTGGTGGTGACACAACATAATGTTCATTATGTATCTAATCTTTGTGAAGTTATTTGTGACCAAGCTTAAGAATTGAGTTCTAACCTATTTTTCTAATACCAAAATCCTACAAAATGTCCTAAAATTATTCACAGAATAACAATGTTTTCTAAAGTCAAATTCTTCATTCTAGAAAACAAACCCCAAAAGTAAATTGTGCAAAAGGAATCCCAACAAAAATACTATATTTAAAATTAAATATACATATAAAAAATTAAGAATGACTTGATAGTATATTAATGTAAAACTTAAGGACTTGAAATAAATATAATATAGAGTGTAATATTGTCATTTTATGTCAAGATAACAATCAGTTAACAACGTTTTTGGACGGAAGAACTTATTTGTACAATTTTTCAAACTTTATGAATCTATTTATACAATTTTTAAAATCGAAAAATTTCAGAGTATATTACGCAAAATTTTAAAAATCTGTAAATAATTATTCTTATTTTTAATTACATATTTACCCCGTTTAAACAAAAATGTCTTCACTTTCTCTGGTTGTGGTTTATCTCACTAAAATTGATATTTCAACTCAAAAGAATCATTAATGCTTTTTAATGAAATGAAAAAAGAAAATTTGTATTGAAAATACTGTTTGACAATAAATCTCATATGCAATTCAAGCTGAATAAAGATAGTTGACTTTAAAAGAAATCGGAAGCAAAACGATCACAATTGTTGTCTTTCACTCTGACTCAATTATATTTACTGCAATTTGTACTAAAGATGATCATCCACAGTTTCTTTGGTATTCACAAACTCATATTCATTAAGAATGTCATATAGGTGGTTTATTTTTTGGGATATTTATTATTTTATTTAGTTATAAAATTTTGGCATTATTACTATTTAGTCATTAAGTTTTAGCATATTATACTATATGTCTTCCTCTTCATTTTTTAAACAATATTTTTAGAATATTCTATCATCTTAGTGAAATATTTTTAAAAAATCTGACAAATTCAAAAATATTCTTTAAAAATTAAACAGAAAGACTATATAATGTAATATGTCAAATTTCAGCCCCTAGATAACAATATTGTCAAAACCCAATGACCAAATAGTAATTATGACTAAATCAAACTCAAACAAAATAACACAAATAAATTGGACATAAGAAATAAAATTTTAATAGTTGAGATCCTCTTTTAGAAGCACACATATATTGATGAATCTTTGGCCTCCCAGATGAAACCAAACATTGATATATACAAACTTCTTAAACAAAACAAAACAAAAATATATTTTCTTTATATTCAACAAAGAAAATTAGTATTTTTGTTTTCTGCCCCCTTCAAACTAATTATATTAGCTTACATAAAAGGATAAAGAACAAACAGCCTTCTCTTTTTTTCTTTTCCCCTTTTCTTGTTCTTGTTCTTGTGTGTGAGCTTGAAGCAGAGGAGACGCAAAGCAAAATGTGTAATCAATGACGTGGCTGTGGAATTGTTGGAACAATATTACGACCACCACTTTCAGCTGTTCCAATATTATTATTACAAATATTCCTGTTTTTCTTTTGATTGCGTTTAAATTTAATCCAACTGTAGATCTCAAGAGCTGTAACAATGGCGGCGAATGCTATAAGAATTCCAATGTAACCCCGTCTCCAGGTCTTGTTTTCTGGCTTCAAAATATTAATCCCACGAAATATATTCATTGAAATCACAGCAAGCAATCCATACCCTAAAATATGATGGTACATATTCCAATATTTTCTGTACTCATCTGTCTTTTTTGGTCTTAATCGTATCGCCAAGACCTGCAATTTCACATAGTTATATATATATATTAGTAATAATGCATATTTCATTCTTTGGGTTGTCTTTTTATGGAGACATGCAGATGTATTGCACATAACTCCCTAAAAAATACAATCCAACATTTTCTTATGTTCAATGCATCCCTTTTTATATATATATATATATAAAAAAAAAAAAAAGTTAATTAGTAAAAACTTACTTGTAAAGTTGTAAATGCGAAAATGAAAACTGAATAAAGGCCATGGATTCTGAAGGCGTAGAATTTAGAAAGATAGCCAAGACACAAGCCCACCACCCAACCAGCAGTTCCAAGAATATAGCCTGTAAATTGACAGTAGACGTGAAGCTTCCGTCGCCTTTTTTGAAATTTCTCAAATGGGTATTTGAAATATCTAGCAATAATCACGCCACCAGGCAAGAATGTTCCCCATCCTATAACATTCAAAATGCCATGCACCTGCATATAATATAATTAATAATATAAAAATTTAGGATGAAATGAAATAAAAACGCGTGCTGAATTGTGTTTTGTAGGACATATGTTTATATAAAAACACAAATTCAACAGTTAAAAGATGCGTTCTCATATGAATCTGAAACATAAACTAAAGAAGTAGTAATTTCTTACCAATCTCAGGTGACGTCGGTGTTCTCCCACGTGACGACCCCAACCAGTCTTTAAGTTGATAGTTTCAGAACTATCAACATTTTGGAGAATAGTTGGATGATTCTTCGGATACTTATCATCTAAACCATATCCAACTTGCCAAACATGATTCAACCTATAATCGTTGTATCCAGGGATGTCCCGAGGAAGAATTACTGTAGCTTGAATCATGTACATGTCAATAAAGTTTCTATACTCCATCGAAATGTTTCGAAAAAACACTTCATCTTCAGCTTCTTCAAATTTTGTAGGCCTTAACTTGCAACCAAGTTTGGTATCACTTGTAATATTATATGTTGTAGCATATGTTGATCCATTATCGTAGATGACGCCTATTATTGCCCTAGTTCCCACCATTTGTGGCATCTCGTTCGGATTTACACCCCAAGCTATCCATCCAAACTTACTATATAGTTTCACTCCGAAAAGGATATGTATTTCTTGCTCATTGTTTGGATTGATTTCCCACCCGAATTCAGCTCCAAGAGTCGTCAATCTCCTGCATTTTGATATGTTGTTTTGTTGGGTAAGTATAAGAAAAGGCTCATTACAAGGATGGAAATGGGCAGAACAAAATGATAGAATTAAAAGTGAGGATAATGAGAAAATGATAAACAATGACATATTTAATTCTCCTCGGTCAGAGTTTGGAGATTATGATATGGGATTTTGATATATATTTACTGTTTTTAATCAAGTTATAAGGTTAATAAGTAAGTTTAAGAATTAATGACTTTATTCTTTAATTGGAAATGGTTAAGGTTGCTTAAAAAAGAGTTGTAAACAAGTAATAGATGATTAAAGATAAAAGTCATATTCACTTCACTTTACATCTAATATTGCTCTCTTTATAAACCAAAGTTTGAATCTTACAACAATTTCCTTTTCCTTTCTGTTTTTACCTTATGTATACAAAAATTTGAAACAAGACCACTTGTAATCTTAAATTCTCAAATCTCAACCAATTTATTAGTAGTAATAATCCGCACGTAATTTAATTAATCATAGCTTTTAGCTAAAACTACAAGAAAATGGCAGTCATTTCTGATTATTTGGGTGTGGAAAAAGGTAAAGGGGACACATATCATAGATGTTCTTTTCACTACTTGAAAAAACTATGAGACTATTGAGAATATAGCTTCGTTCGTAAATACTTTTTACTATTGCTCATTTTAAGTCTTTTTTTTAAGCCATTCTCCTAAGCTTTGTCCCGTCTAATTTGAACTCGACCCACGTCGTGCATCTAGTAATGGTGAGAGAGTCAGATATCAAACTTAAGACCTCCTTAAGCGAATACACTAAACCATTTATCATTTGGTCCAACCAGGTTGGTATGTTAAGTCTACTTTAATTGGGCAATATACATTTTTGCCAAATTTGCTATAAATGCTTTGGAAATAGGAAGATTTGAAAGAGGGTTTAAGAGGCATTGAGTGAATATTAAATGATAGAATCACTTTTGGTTGAATATCTCATCCTCAAGTAATTATATGGATGATCTTTATTGCTTTACTATTTGAAAAAGTGCCTTGCAAATAAAACAAACAATCAATTTATAATCTGTAAAATAAGGATATGAAGAAGAAAGAATTTTTTTTTTTTTTTTGAACTATAAAAAGGGTTTTTAAAATCTAATATTAGAAGAATAAAGATGACTTGTGAGACTAAATGGTAGCATAACATTAGAATATAATTTCAGTTTTATATTTTTTTTATAGATATATATAATTGGAAAGGGAAATAAAATTAGAATATTGGTTCAAAAATAAAAATTAATATATGTAAAACTGAAAGAAGAAAATATATATATACACATGTATATGAAAAAAAGATAGAAACAGTAAAAACAATGTGCAAAGCTCAAGGTTGAGCAGTGGATACACAAAATAGAATCAAAGATAAGATAGGGTATTGGTATCAGATAGCACATTTTGGCCTGACAATTAAAAGCTCTTCCAAAAGCTTTACTGTGTCTGTGTTGTTATATGAATTATTATAAAAGAAATTCAACAGCACCACCAGCAGAAGAGACTTGACATTTCCTTGTGTATGATTTTTTCATTTATGATAAAAATAAAAATAAAAATTGACCATTTACTCATATCCTTTTCGATACAAGACACTCATAGATGAGTCTTTTCAAACATATATGCACATGCATATCTCAATTATACATATCTGTTCATTAAATATAATTAATAGAGCATTCAAAATTATCTTAAAACTTATAATAAATTAATATACAAGTGCATAATAATCATGTTGATGACACACCATACAGAGATTAATTAGTTATTAGGTGGAAAACCTAGCTACCATTGAAGATATTATACAAATAATTAAGTATATATAGGTATATAAATATTAAAGATCGGATCAATTAAGGTTGAAAAAGCTTATCTCCACATTTGCATTTCCATGAAAGAAGATAATAACCGTTATCACCATCTTCTCCATGAGATAGTTTTTTAAAAGTAGTAAAAGTAATAAAACCCTTTTTTTTATCAGAAGGAACTACTAAAGTAGCCATGCAAGGTCTGCAACTGAAGCATTTGTTCACACACCCTGGAGGTTTTGAACCCAACACCGTGCTCTTCTTTTTTTGCCTCAAATTCTCATTTCCTCCAAAACCTTCAGCTGCTACAAATAATTAATAGTATTAATTAACATTTGTTATTTGATATTAATGTTTCCTGAAATGGGTTGAGTATATGTATATATATTTACTTACCTGATATTTTTGGTAGTACAAAAATGAGATAAAAAACCAAAGCCACAGTTACAGCAACAGCAAATTTTTTGTTGAACCCATCTGGGTATGATCTTAATGAAGCCATAGAATTCCAAGAAGACTTAAATAACAGAATAGTGAAACTTTCTGATGATGCAAGTTACAGTAGTTAAAGATAAAAATAGGCAAGAAAGTAAATGTAAGGTAAGGTAGATATAGAGAGATCAAAGAACAGGAGAAATGTTTTAGAAAGATGGATTGGTGGGTTTTTCTGTTTGGTTAGTAAAGAGAAAGAAAGAAAGAATTGATTATAAGTATATACAGTGGAAGGAAAGGGTATATAGGGTTGTTGGGGTTGGAAGGGACATGTCTCTGGTTTTTAGTAGGGTTATTCACCAATTCAAGAAATAAAAGAAAAAATAATATTT
Organism: Croton setiger; assembly: GCA_948099555.1. Lineage (NCBI taxonomy): Eukaryota > Viridiplantae > Streptophyta > Magnoliopsida > Malpighiales > Euphorbiaceae > Croton > Croton setiger. The sequence continues at coordinate 43,249 of CANUEY010249286.1, forward strand.
GGACTCCGACACTGTTTCTAGAAATCAAAACAAATGAGATTGCATTTTTTTTTTCTTGAAATTTTTAATTTCTTGTCTTTTTTGGAAACTGTGGCACTGACTTTTTGTTTCACTGTTGGATCATCTTCTATTAACTGACTGCTTAGACTGTCTTTGATATTGGAGGCACCCTCCTAATCTAAATCCGTAATTGCTTACTGCTCAGTTTTCCTGCGATCTATCAGTTAATTGTAGGTGTTAGATAATCATAATAGGTAGTAAGAGAATGATTAGTTTATATGTGTATCTAACATGATAAATTTGGTTCGAAACAAATGGAAAAATGGAATAAAATTTTTGTTAGAATATATTAATTTGAAAGAGGGGAAGGGGAGATATGGAATGGAATAGAAGGGTGTTGTGTTCAGTTGAGGGGCTACATTATTACCAGAAACCTGAGTCTCTGTTATTCTTTAGGCTTATAGGGTGCTGTATTTTACTTAACAAACAATTAGGAAGAAAATGTAATAGTAAAAAGAGTCTTGGAAATCTAAACTCTAATGACTTTCTTTTTCTCTTCTTATTGTATGCCACAAATTTACTTTTCCAACAAACCACGAAAGAAAATTTCCTTAATCACTAAATTATATTCCCATCTCGTAAAATTAAATTTCCAAACAATTTTAAATTTTGTGGTTTTAGAATTTTTTATTTGTATATATCATAAGACAAAATTTATAAGTAAAAATTTAATAGCATTGCTTAGAACTATACAATTTGAGGTAAAGTTGTCTTTTTAGTTTGTTTTGGCATTTTTAATGGAAATTTATATTATATAACACAATTTTTAATTTTGTTTTAATAAAATAACACATTTGTTGTCACTTTTAACATTTACTGAACATTACCAAAAATGAATGAATGTTAGTGAATGTTACTATTCATTAATATTAATTACTATACATTATCATTATTATGCTATTGTACTAATTATGATAATTTTATACAATTTTTTTAAATACTAATTGTTCCATTTTCAATTATAAAACAAGACATGCAAAAGCCCAATTTTAAATGAATCCGACACAAATATATAAATTTAAAAAAAAAAATTGCAACAAAAACAGCACTATGCAAATCGGGTTTCTTAGGTTGTACCCCAAGTTTGTACAAGATATACAATTACTAATAGTATAATTATGATTATAACGGTGTGTAATATATGATTTGATTAATTTTATTTTACTTTTAAAATTTAATATATTACATAAATACAATATTTATTAGATTATGAAATTATATATTAAAAAACTATATTATTTTTAAATAATTAAAACAATATTGGTTGGTGTTTTAAAAAATTGCGGAAAATTATATCAAATTTTGTGAATTATGTTATTTTTGTTACAAATTTAAATTTGTATTGAAATTGTTACACACAGTTCAATTTGTTATTTAAGTTAATAAATTAGATAAAAAATATAAAAAAGTGATATTGTCATATTGATTAAATTAAAAAAATATCATAATTTTGTAGAAATACATAATATCCTAAATTCCTTTTTTGCAAACACATAATCATTCATTCCATTACCTCAAACCAATTTACATCAAACCAATTTACTCTAATCATCATGATTAGTATGTTGTATTATAATGTGTTGTATTATAATGTCTTCGTCACAAATTTAAATTTTCATTCGATTGCTTATTGATAAAAAAGAATTACTTGATAAATTCCTTGAAAGAAAGAAAAAACTTTACAATATCATCTTTCCAATCCAAACATAAACAACACCAACCAAACACTCAAATAAAGTATAAAATATTGTAAATTAAAGTATAAAATACTGTAAATTATAGACTTATAAGTTTAGAAAGTAAAATTGATAATAAAAAGTTGTTTTTAGGACAAATTGAGAGAGCATTTCTCAAAGACGCTTTTCAACTTATTATGAATAAGAAATTTTTAAATTATAATCAGATTAAAAATAAGCAATAAAATATTTTTATAAAACTATCTTATAGTCAGTTGAAGTGTTTTTAAAACTATCTTATAATTAATAATATAATATTGTACAAACTGATAAAATAACTAAAAAAATGTGAAAATGAAAAATTAAAGATTTTTTTATATTTTAACAAAGGTAATATAGGAATCAAATAAAAATATGAAGATATGAATTTAAATAAATTGTTGAAACCAAAATAGCTTGTGAAAAATTATTTAAAATCTTTAATTTAAAATAAATAAACAATTTGAAAAAACCGCTACAAACGGGAGGCATAAGCCAAACTTCAATAAAGAGTAAGTCAGCGGCACGCCTAAAAGGCAATATATAGTAATGAGATCGGACGGTGATAAGTTGATGAAGATATTTGATTAAAAGCGCGCATGATAAGACGTAGCCTAACCGTACGTTGTTTGAAACTGTTGAAATCATAAGTATCACGTCACAAGTGCCAGTCTATTAGTGGCTCTTTTTTCAGATTCATCACGATTTTAAATGAAAAAGGAAATTTGCTTTTCCACTTTATATCTAATAATTTCATTCCTCAAACTCTTTTTCTGCTCATCTTAAATAAAATGTAATAATGAAAATAGGAGTAATAAACCTATTGTACACAACTAAAATCAATTTATAAATTTTAATTTGGAAAAAATGTTATAAACATTTCAGTAGAGTTAATATCATTTACACGCAAATCAATTATATCATAAAATTTGTAGAAATACATAAATAGCGAATTTAAATACATAATTCGATAAATTCAATTTAAATAACTAAACCCTTTTGATATCCCTTTGACGTTCAATATGCTCAATTTAACTGCCAAGATTCATAATGTTCGAGAAGTTCATAAATAGAGTGTTAAATGTTGAGTAACAGAAAATTTATTATTTTAATAATTAAAAGTGTTCAAAATTGTAGAACATAGAAGATAAAATAAAGAAAAAATTACAATTTAGTTCATAATATTTGACCAATTTTACTACTTAGTCATTATTCCGTATAATTTTTTAGAAATATTATTAGAATATTCTGACAAAAATATTTTAAAAATTAACTCATCTCATAGATGATGTATCCAGACATAGTCATAATTGTTCTTGTTTGGAAATGGAATTTGAAGGAATGGACTCTCCTCTGGTTTTCGTATACCAAACGTAAAGATCATCTCATCACGGTTTAATCATTGGCGGTGCTGGAAAAGGACGATTTAGTACCTGAATTGGATTAGGAATTTAGAGATTTTTCTGTTTTTCAATTTATGACATATAATTGCAGTTTGTTGGATAAGAAAATTGCAGCTTATGAAATATAATTATTTGTTGTTTTTAGTATAAAAGTTTATGGAATATAGTTATTTATTATATAAGGTCATTTTAATTTTAAAATAAATTTATTATTTATAATAAATTTGCATATGAAATGGAGAAAAAATGTACTGAAAGACTATTAAACAATTTATCAATTTCTTTTAGGAAACAATTTATTCACAAACAAACTGATTACAAGTACAACCCAGCAAAGACAACCGAACCAAAGACACTAAACTGACCCGAACCGAATAGTAAAACCAGCCGTTTGCACAACGTACTGTCGTTTGATTGTGTTACGACAAGCGGACAAAAAACGACATAACCATCAGATGTCAATGTATCGGTACCTCCTTGAGATCTTTCTTGGGCTGTTCAGTTCTAGGAATAGAAATATGAAGGACACCATTTTTCAACTCAGCTTTAATTTCATCAGCTTTAGCATCATCAGGCAACAAAACACTTGTATTATAGTATCCATAGCTACTTCTCATTGACCAATGCTCCTCGTCTGATGATCCTTCTTCTTCCTCTTCTTTATGCTCTCCTTTAATAGTCAACACCCCGTCATCAATGGTGATTTTGAGGTCTTCTTTAGAAAGACCAGGCACTTCATATCTTAGCTTGTAGAATTGGTCATTCTCTTTGAATCTACCCATTAGTTTTGTTGGTGTTAAATTTAGGTTTTGGAATAGTCTATTAATGTTTTCACTGGCTTGCAACAGTGCATTACCTAATCCTGATGGAAAGAACTCTGTACGTAAATAAATAACATAGAAACAAACATATTAGTAACATTTTTTTTTTAAATCGCTGGTTGAATTCTAAGATCAAAAGAAATATTGAAAATGTCAAAATTTAGAAAATTCGACGACGTATCCTAACTCTATTTAGTAATGCAAATCTAAAGGTAGAAATATATAAAATGAAATTCAGCAAACTAGAGCTCACTCACTGTTTTCAATGTCCATACCAGACTATCTAGAACATAGATTTAGTTGAAGAGAGAAAGACAAGATTACCATATAGTTGAGGGGCAAATTCTTGATCATTATTGCGCCTCCAAAGACCTCTTCTGCCTTTCTTTCTTGAAAAAAGCTTATTAGAAGACTTGTTACTATCACTCACAGCAACCTGTTTACCATCAGAGGTCTCACTTGCTACCTTATCAGCACCACTCGCCATTGATCTCTTCAACAAGTCATTGTTCCAATTTTGAATTTTGACGTCACCCAATAAAGAAGAAGCAGAAGTAACCCTTTTGGATAATACGTTCCTTAAGGCTAGACGTGCCAAAGCCATTCTGATATCTTTGAAAAATACTAATTGAGAGATTTTGAATAGGGTTTTTGTTGCTTGTCACTGAGGCTACTTGAGATAGTAGAAAGAGTTATAACAAGATTTTAAAGGGAGCGGTGGGTTTTGGATGACGATGTGTAAAGAAGGGTCTAAGAGTTTCTTGAAAGCAGTAGCGGTGGCAGATCAAAAGAATAAGCATGAGAGGAAGCTTCTTGGCCTTTCTTCTTTAATAGAAAATGCAGGATCGTTCTAGAGGTGTATATATTCTTTCAAAATTAACCTTTTATATAAAGAAAAAAAAAGAGAGATTACTGTTTAAACAAAAAAAAATTATCGAAACGCTAATATCTACTTAGAAGCGGTTGCCAAAGGCAGCTTAAATAACACAAGTATAACAATGTTCGGAAAGCTATTTTCAACAAATGTTTAATTAAGCTTTGCTTATACATTAACCTAATTGTCGAGTAAAAATGTATAATTATATATATAATGCGATTCCAAAACGACAGGATTTTTAACACATCGACTTACCCGATTCATTTTCCTCTCTAATTAGAAAGAGGGAGTAGCTGTTTAAAGAAACTATAAGATGAGCTCAAAAACCGCTGCAATACAGAAGCACTTGCAGCTTTTTTTCAATTCGTTCAGTTACAATAGAACGAACATTGTCTAAAAATGGCCTGTAGAGAGGGAAAAAGAAGCCGAGGTGGGCATATCATAAATAATGTTACATTTAATATACACACCACGGTTTGTTTGTTCGCCAGCATCTTAATCTGAACATTAAATGAAAATGATTTCCTTTTTAATCAACACATTTTTCTGCTGCTCAATCATACATGCCTTCCTGCTCCCATATGTCTACTAGAAAATCTACCATTTCCTGTCATTTAGACCCATCAGCAATTTTATTACCCCGGCTGATTAATTTAGGAAATATAAACATATTGAAGCAGAGATAGATAGAGTGAGTTACAGAGAGAGGAATTGGTTGGGGAAATGGTTTGTTGCTCCCAAGTAAACTGTCATAAGTCGCATTCCAACTGCAGCAAAGCCAGAAGTTTTTAACCATGGAGGGACAATGAGTGCTGACAAGATAACCACAAACAAATTCATGAATGATCAATGCTTAGCTTTATGACAGGTGCATGATCCAAAGATGATTTCCCCACATCTGCAATTCTATATGTAATGCCCCAGAAATTTTGGAATCGGAGTTTTTTAAATTTAGTTTTTTATTTTTCACATATCTCATTCAAAATTCGCAACCCCGGGACTCCCGTGGGGGGGGGGGGGGGGGCCGCCCCCCGGGCGGGGGGGGGGGGGGGGGGCAACGGGGGGGGGGGGGGGGGGGGGAGGGGGGGGGGGGGGGGGGGCGCGGGGGGGGAG
>CANUEY010249335.1:0-50939 GCA_948099555.1 Croton setiger
TGAAAGGTGTAAAAAGTTTCCATGGCCAGTTTGTGATGGTGTCATTTAGCAAATTGAGAGTATTAGAGGTTGAAAAATGTAATCAATTGAAGAATCTGTTTTCATTCACTGTGTTGAAAGCTCTTGTGCAGGTGGAAACAATAAAAATAACAGATTGCCAGATTTTGGAAGAGATAGTTGCTGTAGAATCAAGAGAAGATTTTGAGAATGTGGAAACAATTCAGTTGCCTCAGTTGCAGAAACTGTATTTGAAAAATCTGCCTCAGCTTACATGCTTTTGTGCCGGCAAGCTGAGTCCATCCTTGAAAGAGTCCAGCATAAAGGATTGTCCACTTCTCCAAGAATTTGTATTGAGTTCCTCAACTAAATCAACTATCTTTACTCAAAAGGTTATTTCATTTTTAATTCTGCCATTTACTTCTCATATTTCTTATTTATATACGTTCATCAGGTCATAGTTTGAATTATGCATGCAGATTCAGTTGCCCAATTTGGAGTCATTATCCGACATGAAGTATTCTTTAACCAAATTAAGAATATTAAATTGTGATAGATTGAAGAATCTCCTCTCCTTCTCTATACTGAAGGGCCTTGTGCAGCTGGAGGAAATATATGTAAGCGACTGTCAAGATTTGAAAGAGATCATTGGTACAGAAACAAGAGAAGATTCTATTAGTGTGGAAACAATTCAGTTGCCATCATTAAAGAAACTGTGTTTGAGAAATCTACCCCAGCTTACACACTTTTGCACGGGCAAGTTGATCGAATGCCCCTCTTTGAAAAAGGTTGTGATAGAGAATTGCCCTCTTCTCCAGGAATTTATCTCTAATTCGACAATGACAAGAGCTGGACAAGCTAATTCAGCTCTCTTTGATGAAAAGGTTAGCAAGATTTTTATGTTTAAAAATTCTGCTCAACCCCTTGTTATTTGTTAATGATTTTGCTGATTTATGCTATTATTGAGTGGGCAAAGAAGTGTTCTAATGGTAAATACTCCTCTTGTCAGGTTTTGTTTCCCAACTTGAACAAATTAATTATCAGGTGTATGGAGAAGTTGGAGAAGATATGGGATGATGAACTCCATGAGGATTCCTTCTGTCAATTAGAATGGCTGCATGTAGAAGGGAAAGCACTGTTAAGAATTTTCCCATCCAAACAGTTGAGAAGATTCAAGAGTATAATATTCTTGCAAATTGCAGATTGTGATTTAATAGAAGAGGTGTTTGATATGGAAGTTTTGATGGAAACACAAGAACAAATACCCACCCAATTGCGTAATTTGTGTGTAGGAAAGCTTCCATGTTTGCAGAATGTATGGAAAGGAGACCCTCGTGGAAAATTGTCATTTTGCAATCTAGTGAGGGTAAGTGCATGGGAGTGTCCCCGGTTGAAATACTTACTCCCATTTTCAATTGCTCAAAGTCTTCCAAAACTTGATTGGCTGTCAGTACATGTTGGTGCGCTGCTGGAGGAAATTGTCTCCAAGGGGGAAAGCGTGGAAGCAAATCCAATTCTTGAATATCCTAAACTCCGCCGTTTGGTATTGAAGAACGTACCAGAACTAAAATACTTTTACCCAGAAGAACACATTTTAAAATGTCCAGATGAAGAAAGCTTGATTGTTCGATTAACTTCACAATTTGGATATTTACAACCAAGGAAGGTTCTATTTCTGATTTGGTTAATCTGAAAAGTCAGAGAGGTTCTGTCTCTATATAGGCCTTTGCAAATTCTGTATTCTATAATTTAGACATTTATTCTTCATAATATTGTACACCAAAGGGTTAAGTAATCAAAAAACACAAGGATGAAAAAATATGATATTGGACATGTAAATACTAGATTGTATAATATGTAAAAGTACAAGGACTATTTAATAATTAACCCTCGAAAAAATATAACCATTTGATTCGTAAAATTTGTGTCATTTTACAATCCAAATGATCTACTAATATGAAGAATGACTTAAACCAACATAAAACACAGAAAATTTCACCAAAAACAAGAATTAAATGCATCAAAATGATTAACCACTTCACATACATATCCAAAACATTCGATCGCAGATCATTGCTAAGGCGAACGTAGTTCATAGTTCAATTTAAGCATACTGCTGCGCCTTCAACATGCTTCAAACTTTGAAGCAGAAAAATGACAATTCAAAGCAGAAAAAATATCACAATGGCAATTACATTCGACTATTTCAGCTTTTAGCAACATCTAATAAATGTAAAAATCATTCTCTAAAGAAGTTTCAATATTTAACCAAACAGCCGGATAAAATAAAGGTGAAAATTCATGTAATCATCTCCGATGGTTTTATCAATCGCTGTGTAACTGAGGATATGAGAAAAACAGCCGTAGCCTAAAACAAAAATACTATCTGCAAAATAGATCACATAAAATCGTAATCGTCGAGAGCATCGTAGGGTTGAACCACCAAATCGTCATCTGGTTTATCAATATGAAGCTGTTTCTTCTTGCCACCTGCAAGAGTGATTGAGATTAGCATACAAGTTAATTGGACATTCCGATAATAACATCACAAAGAACCTTTTTTGTGATATTATTTAAGCAAATTGTTGTCTGGAGGGTACAATTATTTAGACAAATTTATCTTTGTCTGAATAGTAAGTCTTACAAGAATGCTGAAGACAATGAACACAATCCAGTTTCATTCAACCATGTTCGAAACAATTCTAAGTTTAGGGGGATTCGCAAATCAAAACATCCACTTCCGAAAAACAGATCAAGGATTCAGTATTTGTTTTTGTCTGAATAGTAAGTCTTACAAGAATCGAATGTTTCAGAAGTAATTTTAGCAAAACTTGTGGACAAAAAGGTGAAAAGCAGGGAACTCATTGTCAATAAAATTAACCTTCCTAGAACTACCATAACAGAAAAGGGCAGCCCAGAGCACAAAGCTCCCACTACTAGGATTATCATAATAAAATTGAATTATTGCAAATCAGTTTCTTCACTAAATACTATGCACCAAGTTTGAGCACTAATTCTCTCTTAAAGCTAAAGCAAAAAAATAAAATAAAAAAATTCGTGTTTTTTTCAAAATACAGCAACAAAGCAGTTCCTACTTAAAAGTACAATTTTTATCACATGAAAGTAGAAACTAGCAGCACTCTCATAAGGTTTGCCAAGCAAGCCACTACCTTTGTGTAAGAAAGCTCTAAATATATCAGTATAAGATTGAGCATACACAGCAAGATGAAAATAGCCCAATTCTGTGACCTAAAATTCGTATTTAGCGAAGTACTTTAAGCCAGTTTATCATAAACAATACCCCATGTCCGTGAAGGACTGAACTATAAATTTCTATAATGTTTCAGTCGTTATAAAAGAAAGAAAAGAAATGTACCCGTCTTCTTTTTACCAGCTGCTTCTTTCTCCGCTTTTAGCTTTTCATTTGCAATTGCTGTTACAGAAGATGCAACCTCTTTCGCATCAGCTGCTTTCAATGTAGTCATTGACAGTCTCATGACTGCCTTGAGCAAACCAATATAATGATAACTTTTCTGCAAATAAAAACATAAAATATTTACAAGGTTAGGGAGTTGGCAATCTCCAGACGTTATGAACAAACAAAAAAAATTTAACAGACCTCATATGCACGAAGCTTATGTGAAATAAGTTCTGCATATTCCATGAAATCACTCTCCGATTTGGGAATGAACTCATCAAGTGTCTTCTCATCGACTCTCTTACCAAACAGTTCGGTAGTAGATTTATAATCAGCTTCTTCTACTAACCTGCATTAGTGCCAAGGTTTAGTAAGAAGCCCTTATAAGATAAATGAACCTGCTGCAAAATAATGCAAATATCTGCTAATTCTGTAAGAATATATTCCTAGTAAGATAAATGAACCCTGCTTCCAAAAGAGTATATTGTAATTTTAGATGACAAACTAAATAGTAGACCCTGAATACAATGCATAACAAAGCAGGTAAGGATGTAAAAGAATCTACCAAGAAAAATCAGTTAAATACAGCAGCTGTTCAGTTTGTAGTTCATAAATTTGTATCGTTCCAATGTAAATCAATACCATTGCAACACTAAAAAGAAAGGAATGAAACAAAGCAGGAGAATAGTAATGCCTAACTGTAAGTTACACCTTAAGCTATCAAATAAGGGTTATTCAAAAAACTGAGGTTTTGTTGCATTGAAAGGAAAGGAGACACATGTATCTTTAAATAATTTGACTCGACTACAATTATAAAAATCAATTCCTTTTCCTGTTTATACTATAGGTGGTTGTTCCTAATAGCCCATTTACAACGACTTAGTCAACCATAGCTAGGACAGAGACTATGGATACATGTAACAATGTGGACATGATCATCCATGGAGATGAAACTAGTGATAGTATGATAATTGGGTACATGGACAAACTTGGAGGTTATGCTTCTTTGGCCATCAGAATAGAAGATCTCACATACAACTCATGCCAACCAAGGCACCAACTTGCTTACAACTACAGATAAGATAACAGCTCCACTTCTTAGGAGTTCACACTTCATGTTATAGTCTAACTTACTCAAGATGCCTATGGATAATTTTGAGAGACTTAATATCAGATAGAATGAGACAGCAGCATCAAAAAGTCCGTTATTTTATCATTATTTCACGAATTGATTAGGTTGTTTAAACCATGTCCTGAGCTTTATCGAGATATCCATCCCAACAAGGATTAGAAGTGATCTTTAAAATATTATATTTCTTCAGCAGCCATCAATCAACATTTCGGAGGGTGACATAACATTTTTACCAGATTGGACCATTCAAAAGTTACAAAAGATAAAATAGCCTCATAATATTTTCTATCACGATTTTCATAATACCAGGTATAAATTCCTGGAATGTGCAGACATCATAAGTTTGTAACCAGGGATGAAATCCAACACTTATTCCTTCCGTCTCTAAAGACATTCTAAATTTCAGATCCAAGTATAAAATGATGATCATATAAGCTACTTTTCAGTTTATTAAATTAGCACTATATGTCTACTTATTAGTATTTTAAATAGAGATTTCCTATTTACACATTTTTTGTCCCATAGATTGAAATTAGAACTGGTATATATATAGAAAAAGAACATCCAAAATGGAAAAAATTAAAAATATTTGATTGGTTTGGTACCGTTGCTGGCGCAATTTCTCTGCAACAGGATCTAGTGGAGGCTCTTCCTTTACTACTTCAGGAGTTTTCCCTTTCTTTTCTGTAGATTTTGCTGCTGGTTTCTTAGATGGTTTTTCAGGAGGCGGCTTTGCTACAGGTTCCTGGTCACATAGCACAAAGAAATAACAGAACCATATATAAAATGGCAACATTGAGTAACAGCAGAAGTTATCAGGCATAAGGACAAAACAAAACTGTACATTCAGAATTTTTCTTCTTTTTTATAATGCCCATTTACAAGAATCAAGTAGCATCAGAACAATAGTGCATTATGAAATATTTCTAGATAACAAGTTTCTATGCTACAAAAGATCAGGAGACCCAGAAACTGAGATCTGGGTTATGCAACAAAAACAAAGAAATAGAAAGAATAAGAAGCTTTAGCAGCAGCAATAACTAAATCCTTAAACAAGATGTTAAAAAAGCCAACGGCTCCTGTTAACTGTCCCTGGGGATGCATGGTGCAAAGGAAGGACAGGAGCCCATTTGGGAGCAAACCCAAACTTTCAACCCTCAAAATTTTATTTTGATATCATATCTGGTTGAATGTCGTCTTCAAAATTTACAGGTTACTTACAGAATCATCCAACATCAAACCATATATCTTCGATTCATGATTAATAATTAAAGCAAGGACATTAAAGCAACATCACACAATAGAGGTTGCCACCTGGTTAAAACTTTTAGTACAGGAAGGACACGAGAAAAATATTTTAAGCATCAAGAATAATATCAAGTAATCAAACTGAATTTAGAAGGAAAATACACATAGGGAAGGCAAGAGAAAAAGTAATAACATTGATGGATTCACATTCAGAAGTCTTACTGATTTCTAGGAAAGGCATTAAGCAATTGAAATATAATAAGGCAACATTAAGTTCTCTTCTTTAATGGACTAACGCACAAATTGATGCCTCGGGTAAAGCATCTAGAGCTGTGAAGAACCAACTACTAAAAGAAAAAATAATTCAAATCATGATTACTTTATCAGTCATACCGGAGCAAGTTCATCTTCATCCTCCCATGATTCCTTAACATCATTCTCATCCACGTCTTCATCATCCCATTTACTCTTTGGTTGCTCCTTTAAAAGGAGAGGTGGAATGTGTTCCTCCTCCTCTAGAAAAAGGATACAAATTAGTGAACATTAAATGAAAGTTCAAAACGAGATAAATAAATAACATTTCCATCCATAACCTTGTAGTACGAAACATTAAATTAACCTCGCAATTCTTCCCCTCAAACAAATTAATAAGACAAATTATCATAATTTTAGTTGATCTATCAACTCCACAAATTTTTTATAGTAACGATTCTCCTCCCACTAGCCAAATATTAACATTCGATGCTTGGTGGGCAGCAAAAATCCCTTCTACCAATATAGGCCATTTCAATTAATGAACCAAATCATGTACTCTATTGCTAAGGACCTAACATTTACATCAACTACCAGAGGGAAGATCAGAAAGAGATGAACACACCAAGATTCCACTTAAGATGCCCATGAGTAACATCATGGAAGTCACTAGATACAGAACATATAACACATATCTCGTGAATCTAGTCACTAAAGCAGTACAAAGCTTCCAAAGCCCTAAAGTACAAAAATTGCCCTTTCTAAAATATCAGCTTACCTTAGCACAATTCGATAAGAGCATAAAAACCCAATTTCAAGTCACTAATCTCAGTCCCAAAAAACAAATCTTTCTTCTTTGATTACTCAATTAAAAATCTTTATTATAAACTAAATGTCAACAACGAAAGTATGCATCAGAAATCCAAGAAAATCCTTACCCCAATCCTCCATCTGCAAGATTCTTCGTCACAAGATCAAAAATTCCAGTAAAAAAAGCTGATTTCTGAAAGGAACAAATTAATTTGGGGAAAAAAAGAACAAATTATATATGAGCAAATAAAATACAGAAATAGCAAGAAAAAAGCAATTAAAAAAGGGGAAAGAGAAAGAAAGAGAATTACCGGAGAATAAGAATTAGGTAGCGGTGGCGTAAATAATTCCGATGAAGTGACGGACAGTGACAGTCCGCTAGGGTTCCAAGAGGTCGACTAGGGATTCGTCTGTCTGTCTGCCGTGAAAAGGGATTATAAGAAAAGAGAGGGGGAGACGAGAACTCTAGATTTAATTTAGAGAAAATTACTAATTTATCCTTATATTTTGACATATTTTATTCATATAATTATTTAATTTAATTATTTAAAAAAATATATATATAGGGAAGTGACAATTATTGGAGAGAAGCGCAGCAGAGAGCCAACTTCAATCCTTCATCTCTAGCCATCTCTATCGTTGTAGTCTCCACCACCGCCGGAACCACCTTCCTTTCCTCTTTTTTTTTTTTTTCTTTCGTTATCAAAGAGAAAGAGAAAGAAAGAGAGAGATTGTCAGAAATTTTAAAGCTTTGCCGCCGGCGTTGCAGGTACAATAGAATTGGAATGGATAATTGCAGGTCTTGCTAGTTCTACTGCCATGTGCAAGAGCCTAACCAAAGCATACAAAGAGCATTGAAGCTTAACTCCTTGAGCAATTCAACATTTAGACTATAATTATATGATTTTTGCTAAATATTAGACTATAATATACATATTTATCTATGTGAATATCAGTAATGGTCATGATTAATGACTATGAAAGCATGGCTACTGTAAACTAACTGTGAATCAATGGGAACAAACAGCAACTTTCATTAATGGGAATAATTCTGAGTGATAATGGGGACAGAATTTGTGAGCGATAATGGTGAGTGATAAGGGTGGTTGTAGCTTCATTTCTTATTACTTTAATATCCAAAATCAACCAATCTTGTTACTGCAACTCCAAAACAACCGCAACAGAGTATTTAATCAAAAACCCAGAAATGGCATGCAACTATCTTTGCTAAATCATGGCAAAGAACTAAACTTGTATTGAAAAAAAATTATAAAATAAGAGATTGAGCTCACTAATGACAATGGGTTAATCTTGAAAGAAAAGCAATTTTTTAGAACAGAAAGATTAGGCAGAGAGTGGAGGAGGAGGAGAGTTGAGTGGTTCTTGTTTTTCCGGCAAGACTAGCCAGAAAACTCAGAGAAGGGCCAGGGGAGAAGAGAGAGGCTAACGTTATAAAAGCAGAAGCAACTGAAATGTAAGAGACAGAAAAAGAACAGAGTGCCTGTAAATAAGGCGTCAATGGTTGTCTGCAACTGCCATTTCCTTAAAGTTAAAAACAATAGTTCTACGCACACTCTGTTAGCCCCGTTAAATTGACCTTTTATTATCCTTATTTCTATGTTCACATTCATCATTAAATTACAAGAATAATTCCTTTGTAGCTAAAGACTTGGCAGGTGAAGATTGATGTTGAAGAAGTAGACGTTGTTCTATACACATAATCTCAGAAATCCAAGGCCAAAAGGGCTGATGATCATCATAATCAGATTCTACCTGCATGTTTGAGCAAGCCATCAAAAGATTCTATATACATATAATCCAGCAAGAACAATGGAATCATTTTGAGAGTTCGATAATGACAAAGTAGGAAACTATAAATAAATAGAAATCTGTATTATATTACCTGCCACCTTTTCTTGGAAAAGTCGATGACCAAGAATTGGTTTATATATGTTGTTTTTACATTGAGAAAAAGACACAAGAACAACTAAATGAAATTTATATATACATATGAACAATCAAATGAACCTATCTCAGTAATCAACTGCAGATTCTAATACAAAATGGCCAATCCAAGGGAAGTTTTGACATAGTAAAATACAAATTCTTCGAACTTTTCAACTTCTTTGGAATCAACTGATTCAAAACAGAGGAAACGGAGGTGAATTATAAGCATTTTCTGTTCAAAGCTTAGTTAATTGCAGGTGATGGTTTATGTTTCTCCATTTATGGGTTCAAGAAAACAGATTTTTCTGCTGGTTATGTATGTTCAGATTTTCGTTACGGCAGCTATTACAGACCCAAATGATTGTAAGTTGCTTTGATTATATAACCTTGTAGCCTCCATCAATGGCGTCTGAAACATAGTAATAATTAGTTCGATACCTGAAACAGTTGCTGCTTTATCTGCTGTGAAGGCTAACTTGCAGAACACACCTCCCAGTTGGGTTGGTTCTGATCCTTGTCGTAATGCTTGGGAAGGAATACAATGCTACAATTCACGAATCATCTCTATGTAAGACACCATCACATTTTGCGAATATAATCAGCCATGGTTTTACACCTAACCAGAGGACTTACAATCATTTACAGAGTATTATCAGGAATGGATTTGACAGGGACACTGACGGCAGATATCGGGAATTTCCCTCAGCTACAATATCTGTAAGACAGCGTTTGGTATGCTCTAATGCAATGTTTTCGTGATTACATTGCATGATTTTCTTTGTATCATTACAAAGAAATTTTATACAACATAATTGCAATTATATTGTATTACGGTTTACCAAACAGTACCTAAGTTCTGTCTCTTACATACATTACATAGAGTCCCTTCTGGTTCTCCAATGTTTAGTATTTGCATATTCTCATTCTGCTAAGGTTTTCTGTCTGTAGGGATTTATCACAAAACAAAGGTTTGACAGGTTCTCTTCCACCAGCAATTGGAAATTTGAAGAACCTTTCACAGCTGTAAGAAAATAACCTGTTGTTCTAACTTTTAGAGGTATATACATGTGTATGATCAAGCTTTTAATCAATAAATTTTGCTTGCAAGCCAGGTACTTGGTTGCTTGCAGCTTTTTTGGCCCAATTCCCAACACAATAGGATCTCTAACAAAGCTGACCATATTGTAAGGACTTCTACTATTCCATTCTTTATGCAATTATTTGTTGAGCTCAGAGCTTTTAGCTTGGCTGCAAATGAACTGAGCCGAATCAAACTTTGACGAGCACAATTCAGGCTCGTTCAGAAATAAGCTTAAACGAGATGAACCCATGCTTGATTGAGAACTATGATAGAGCTGAACCTCAAAACATTAACAATAATCATTCACTTTCAATCATTTTCAGATCTCTAGCTTCTAACAATTTCAATGGAGAAATCCCACATTCAATCGGCAATCTGATTAATCTATATTGGCTGGACTTAACTGACAACAAGCTCACAGGAAAAATTCCAGTCTCAAATGGGACTGCATCTGGTTTAGATTCCCTAGTAAATACAAAACACTTGTATGTATATCTATTCATTTCTTCATTTTATATATATACTTCTGTCACAGTCCAAACTATATGATACATGATTATTCATTATTTCCAGTCATTTCGGACAAAATCAGCTTTCGGGCACAATCCCACCGGAACTTTTCAACCCAAACATGACATTGATACATGTGTAAGTTCTGCTAATTTCAGCCAATGATCATATTTTTGCACAGCAAAAATGAAAGTCATAAGACCAGTGGAGAAAAAAGATATCTTACTGTTATGAATATTGGGCATTGAGCAGGCTTTTTGACAGCAATCAACTAACTGGTAATATCCCTTCTTCAATAGAACAAGTACCGTCTCTTCAACTGATGTGGGTATTATAATCACAAAGTTCTCTATTTTCCATTCAGGTATACATTACACTAAAACTTATCTTTCTTTTTCTGGATAACAGACGATTTGATCGGAATTCGTTAGATGGACCTATTCTTTTGAACTTCGCTGTCCTAACAAATATGACTCAACTGTAAGAACACATAAGCTAGCTACAGCTTCCATTCTGTCGGCTTTGATTTTATGTTTTCTCAAGAATAATTTCAGTTGTTTTTTCTCAGATACTTGTCTAATAATAAACTGGAAGGCCACATTCCTGACCTCAGCGGTATGAACCTCCTCGCCTACGTGTAAGTAGCAGTTTAATGTAAACTCCATATCTAAATATGGGTATTCTGAGAAGTATTTTTAAAGACAACAAATGCTTGTAGGGATATGAGCAATAACAGTTTTCAAGCATCATCAGTTCCATCATGGTTTTCAAGCCTACAATTTTTGACATCATTGTAAATTTCTCTCTCTCTCGTCCCCTTCCCCCCACCCCCAATGTCCCTCACCTAAGGAAGCTGGTATAATTAACAACAAAACTTCTTACCTTCAGGATAATGGAGCGCACGCAAATTGAAGGGCCTATACCAGAAAGCCTCTTTAATCTTAGTCAAATACAATCTGTGTAAGTATCAGCTTCATCTCCAGTAGCTTACTGAAACATACTGTAAATGAAAGTTGATTAGTGTATGATCTATGTTAATAGTGTACTAAGTAACAACCAAATAAGCGGCACCTTGGACATTGGAATCAACTATGGAATAGAACTAAAACTCATCGATTTGCAGAACAATTCAATAACAGAATTTGCACGAGGTTCAGGATACAATGGATCCTTAATGTAAGTTAATTATATTCCATCACTAGTTAGTTCTACTATTCTTGTCTCTATGATCTAACTTGTAATAATTCTTTAGGCTTCAGGGTAATCCATTTTGTTCAAAGATAGGAACAACAGAAAAATCTTGCTTAGCGCCACAACCAAATTCGTCAAATTCTACATCAGCAAACAATTGTCTTCAACTTGCTTGCGATTCAAGTCAAATTTCAAGTCCCAACTGTAAATGTGCATATCCAATCACAGGAACCATACACTTCAGATCCTTTTCCTTCTCAGACTTTGGAAATGAAAGCTACTACATTGCTCTTCAAGCCTCACTGATGAAAGCCTTTCAATCTAATCAATTCCCTGTGGATTCAATTGTTCTAAGCAACCCAACCAAGGATGAGAAGGATGATCTTGACTTAAGACTGCAAGTTTTTCCATCAAATAGTGACCGTTTCAACAGAACAGGATTCTCCATTATTACTTCTGAGCTGAACAATCCAAACTTTTTCATAAAGCCAAGTTATTTTGGACCTTCCTATTTCACTCTTGACAACCACGGTTACTTTGTAGGTAGGCATTCATTTCTTGGAGTCCAAGAAAATATTCAACAGTAATACTCCCTTCCCTCCGTCTACAAATAAATGTTCCAGTGGCTTTTGTATGCTATTTAGTCATCATAATCCCAGTTACAGATATTAGCAAATATGCAGGACGAAGCAAGTCATCAAACATTGGAATTATCATTGGAGCAGCAGTTGGTGGTTCTGTACTAGTAATATTATTAGTTATGGCTGGAGTTTATGCTATCCAACAAAGAAGAAAAGCTGAAAAAGCTGGTCAACAAACAGATCCATTTGGTAATGAATAATCAAGAATTTTTCCTGTTAGTGATATGATAATATTGGAATTCCATGGAATTACTCACTACTTTCTTGTATTCATCCAGCATCCTGGGAGCAAAATGATCAAGGCGGAACCCGTCCTCAAATAAAAGGAGTGCGATATTTCTCCTTTGATGAGCTTAAAAAATGCACAAACAATTTTTCAGAAAGTAATGTAATTGGACATGGGGGATATGGGCAAGTTTACAGAGGAATTCTTGCTAATAGGATACCTGTTGCCATAAAAAGAGCTCAAAAAGGATCTTTGCAAGGCAGTGTAGAGTTCAAAAACGAAATTGAGCTCCTATCAAGGGTTCATCACAAGAATCTTGTTAGCCTGGTGGGTTTCTGCTATGAGCTAGGTGAACAAATGCTTATTTATGAGTACATTTCAAATGGTACTTTGAAGGATAACATTTCAGGTATTATCATAATGATCCTCATTTTCTTCAATCCTAAAAAAGAAAAACAAAGGAGGGCATTGAAGAATATGGACTAATGAATGATTTATGCAGGTAAATCAGGCATCCAGTTAAGTTGGGGAAGGAGAGTTAAAATAGCCCTTGACTCAGCCAGAGGTCTAGCTTATTTGCACGAGCTTGCAAACCCACCCATCATCCATAGAGATGTTAAATCAACTAACATCCTAATAGATGATCAATTAATTGCCAAAGTAGCTGACTTTGGTCTATCAAAGCCTTTGGACAGTAAAGAGGGCCATGTTAGTACTCAAGTCAAAGGGACAATGGTCAGTATAACATATTTTCCACACTTATTGCACTACATCCTGCCAAACATTGGTAGAGGTTACATGGATCATAAGTAGAGTTTTGACTATGTATTTTCTATTTCGATGCAGGGTTACATGGATCCTGAGTATTTCATGACAGAGCGATTAACTGATAAGAGCGATGTTTATAGTTTTGGAGTAATAATGTTGGAATTAGTTACTGCTAGAAATCCAATACAAAATGGAAGACATATTGTGCCAACAGTGAAGATGAGAATGGACAAGACAAAAGAATTATACGACCTCCATGAAATCATTGATCCAATCATTGGCTTGAGCAACAGCCTAAAAGGAATAGAAAAGTTTGTAGATCTTGCATTTAGATGTGTTGAAGAACTGAGAGATAACAGACCTACAATGGCAGAAGTGGTCAAAGAAATTGAATATATTCTAGAACTGGTTAGTGCTGATAAAAGTTTTGATAGGATATCCAGCTCAGGAAGTTATGATGGGTCAATCAAAGGGAGTTTGTACTTTCATGATAGCAGAAAGCTCTTTGAGTATAGTGGAAGTTTTCCACATCCTAAAGGAAACCATGTAACATAATCGCGATTTCATTGCATTACAACATTAGCAAACATTGTCAATGGAATAATAAATGTGAAAGATTTTATTATCGATCCAAGCCTCGAGTCGGGCTTTTATCGAGCGAACAACGAGTCACTCGCGAACGGTTCAGCTCGTTTGCAGCCCTAGTATTCATAATGCGGGGACAAAGACCAATCCACTAATTACCCACTTTTGCACTACATCAACAAAAAGGCAAAAGCCTGAAATCGATCAAACAAAAGGATAACTGCATTTAAATCACATAATGACACCAAAAACCAGAACATTATACACAGAAACAACCAATACAAGAATGTCTAAGATGAGAATCTGAATTTTGCCTTACCTCTGCTGCCACATTTAGGATAAGCCATGGAGTAATGCTTAGGAGATATTTGCTGAAATTTAGGAAAAGAATGAGAAAGTGGGACAACTGTTAGGTGTTGATTATGGAGTGCAACAACCCAAGTTAGTGGCCATGTTAATTTGCTGCAACTAAGCCTAATCCTTGTGTGTTTTCCTTTTCTTTGGAGAATATGTCTTAGGAGGTGGGTTTCTATCAAATTCATACAATGTAATTGCATCAACCAAACATTACCTAAGTTTATAGCGACAAGTGTAATTTTTGTAGCTAGGGCTATAAATGAACCAAACAGTTCGAGGTTCATTCGGAAAAGATTTGATTAAACGAGCCGAATTTTCGATGGATGCCATAATAGTATATATAAAAGATCCATCACAACATAAAGCCTAAGTTTTCAAAGTCATCCATTACTATGTTTGGGTCAACCCATGATGAATGATTAAATATGAGTCATTTCCCTTTCACAACTCTTGTTACAAAAACCACTCTCCTAATAACAAGTATGGTTAGAGTTTTAATCCCTTATGTTATTACTGCATATATTACATCATATGAAATGAAATTTTATGTTATACCATGAATACTCAAATCTCACTTTTAATAGATTCTTAAACAAAAAAATCACACTTTTAATAGGTTTTATTAGATATGGTCATGTACCGGTTAGGCCTGCTGGGCCCACCGGTTAACCAGCCCGTTGCCAACCCTGAACCGGCTGAATCGTAACTGGAACCGTTAGGAGAACTGTGCAGTTCAGGTTCGAACCGTAAATTGTAACTATTCACGAACTGCCAAATCTTTCAATCGAATTGTTGATTAACCGTTTTTATTTTTTTAATAAAAAATAAATAAATCGGCCAAACCGCCAGTTCACCGATCCGACAGTCCAGTTAAGACTCAATGTTTTTCATAATCGTGACCCGACGGGTTATGACCTCCTCTAATTCCTATTTTCAAAGTTTCATATGTTTTGAATTCAAAGTCCGTCCTAACTAATGTTAAATTACAATTAAAATAAAATAAGCTCACCTTTTTCACATAGAATTGTAAATAAAATAAGCTCAATTAATCAAATAATAAATAAATAGTTTATTATTAAATCTCATATATAAAATAGTACTTTTTAAAAAATAATTTAATATAGAAAAATAATATAAAAAAAAAACATAAGAAAAGACAAATAACAAAAAAAAGGCCAATTATAAAAATAAAGGGAAAGTAGTGTTGAAATATTCAAAAGCATTAGATTTTCATAGAAAGCAATTAGTTGGCAGTAGCAGTAGGTACGGAATTTTCTTTGATAATCAATTATTCTGCCCTACTTATTATATTAGGTCTAGTATAAAATACGTGGAATACGCCGTATTATTATTTAATAACAGCTAGGTTAAGAATTCATAAAAAATTAGAAAATTAATTATCTTTTATATTTCAAATATATTATATTTCATCCGACTCATTTATTATTATCTAAAATTATAGAATAAGTAAAAGTTTTAAAAATTTTATAGATAATAATATACGAATTATATTAGAAATATTTTCTTTTAAATATATAAGATTTAATCAAATCTGTTCTCAAATTTTTAATTTTGAAAAATCAATTAATATATCATTTAATTTTCATATTTTTATTAATTTTAAAAAATCAATTAATATGTATTTTTTTATTAATTTTTTTATTTATTAATGGAAAATATATAAAAAAAAAGCTGACAATTTTAGCAAACTCATAATATCGTCTGCATGATTAAAATCAACATATTAAGTAAAAACACTAATAATGAGCTAATAATTATAAAATAATATCTGCCACAATATGGCTATTAATAAACCTTCCATTAGTGAGACGATTGTCAATTTCAATACCATACAAAAAAGTTTGGTAAGCTTCATATCCACACATTTGATCCATGTTCATTAATTGCAATGCCATTTTTTAAAATTGTATGCTTGATTTGACAGCTTAAAAAAAATTTAAATGAAAAATTAAAAATGAAACTCGCCTAAATTTAGGATTGAGCAATCAGTAACATTTACCGAACGGTCACCAATCGGTTAACCGATAAGTTTTTTATCATTATCATTATCGATATCGAATGGTGTCGGTAACCGAAATTTTTTTGCGTTACTACCGATTATCGACACCAATTACCGACGGTAATTTACCGATTATCGAATCTATGAAAGTTATTGTAATTCCAGAACGGTGATCGGTAGTTTAGGTATATATATACAAAATAATGTATTTTTGAAGAGTCCAAATTCGGTAATTTGACAATTTTTTTTACCGAAAATGTCGGACTCTTTTACTGAAACCGTTATAGAATACCAACGGTTATTACCAATTACCGATCGGTAAATTACCGTTACCGAATTACCAATCGGTAATTCGGTAATTATCGAAATTTGTTGTCCCCTACCTAAATTATGAATAAAAGATGTTTTGTTTTACCATTTCATTCTTTAAATTAATTTTTAATAATTTTTAAAGATATTGTTTAATTGAAAATCAATTTAAAATTGAGAACTCTGCATCCTACCAATTTTTTTTAAAAAAAATTTGTAATTATTATTATCATTTGATGTTATTAATTATTGATTTAAGTTATAATTTTGTTCATTGCAAAGTTATAATTATTATTTCATCCCAGATATTGATATTGAAGTCAGCCTCTGCCATTAGCTGCTACTACTAGCTGGTCACATCAATTAAATTTTATATATTTTTTTTCTTAAATTTAGTCATGGCTGGCAATACTATTTTATTTCCATTATTAAAATTAGACTATCCATAATAACTTCTACTAATGAAATTTGAATTTTCCCGGAAAATGACTTTTCCTATAATTTTATGCCATAAGACCGACCGGTAGAAAGCTTCAATTTTTACTTTCTGCTGTTGCTACTTACTCCTTTGTTCATTGGATTATATTAAAGTTTAAATAATAATAATAAGTAATTATTGGAATTATAATATTTATTTGAGTTAAAAATATACTCTGTAGTCAGCTGATCCAATAAATCATCACGAACTCGTAAACAAGAACCAAAAATGGATATTTAATAAATGATATTCCCTGTTCTTGGTGGAAGAATTTATTGCTAATTTAACAAAAGACCCACATTTGCTGTGTTGTCATCTTGCTTTGACGAGTATATTTCTTAATTTCTGAAGGAAAAAAAAATTAATTTTGACATTTGACTTTCTGTTTAACATCTTGGCGGCCACCCTTCAAGTTGTTCTTGTTTTTATTAAATATGGATAATGGATTATTGTTGGTAATTATTAGTTAGTTAATGTATTTCAACAACACCTTTCTTTCATACCCTTTTGGAAAAAATAAGAACTTTTGCAGATAAATATGAAATATTCAAACTAAAAACAGAAACTGTTTGAAGTTCAGTTGAAAGATGGAAATTCCCAAATTTCTGCTGGTTTTGGTTTTTGCTGCCATCCAACTTCTTAGCATAGCAGCAATGACTAACAGTGGAGATGGTAAGTTTTCTGCAATTAGTAGATATTTTATTTTCTGGGTTTTGATTTTTATGGTTTTTTTTTTGTTGGGTATGAAAATGGCGAGTACTATGTTCGTACATTTCTTAATTGAACAAAAACACAATTTCATGGATCATAGGAAGAGGAAATAGATCGAATGACTGGTTTTTGTTTTCTTCTGTAACTGTTGATGATGAAAAGTTATGCTAATGATTTCTTCGAGTTTTGATGCAGCAACTGCACTGAATGCTGTGAAGGATACCTTGAAAAACACACCACCGAATTGGGTTGGTTCAGATCCTTGTGGAGATGCTTGGGAAGGCATAGGTTGCTCAAATAATCGAGTCACATCCATGTACGTGGTTGGCTTTGCATTCATACTCTTAAGCAAAAATTTAAGTGTTCGATATTTGTGAATGAAGAACACTATCTGTCGTTGAAGTTACTGTTTTCGATTGTTCTTGTTTTCTGATAGTCCTTCCTGATTAATGTTAATTTCAGAACATTGGGAAGTATGGGATTGACAGGACAGCTATCCGGAGATATTGGATCACTTCCAGAACTACTAATTCTGTAAGTCTTGTTTGATTCCTAGCATTTGTCTCATAAATCATTTTTCATCAGTTGGGAAGAAGATACAATTCTTGGTCATGATCATTAGCATCTTCTATCAGGGATCTATCATACAACAAGGAGCTAGGAGGACCTCTTCCAACCTTGATCGGGAATTTGAAGAAGCTAACAAACTTGTAATAACACATACCCTTGTAATTATAATCCATAGATATCTATATATTATTTTTTTCAGAATATTTTGATTGATTTAAGAATTTTTTACTTTTTATTGCAGGATTTTAGTTGGTTGTAGCTTTTCGGGTCCAATCCCTGATTCTATAGGATCATTGCAACAGCTAGTTTTCTTGTAAGGAATTCAAATTGTACTTATTCTGTTTTGTTCTTCTAGTTTTCAGAGTCAACATTTCTGAAAAATATTAACTGCCATGAACTGCAGATCTTTGAATTCTAACAGCTTCACTGGAAAAATCCCACCATCGATCGGCAATCTATCCAAGCTTTACTGGTTGGATTTAGCTGATAACAAGCTTGAAGGTACCATCCCTGTTTCCAAAGGAACTACACCTGGTCTTGATATGCTTGTTCATACAAAGCACTTGTAAGAAGTCTCTACTGCTAATTCTGATTTTTGTTACCACCCCCCACCCAAATCTTCTGTCATTTTGTAAATGCTGATAAGTTTAATCTAATGAACAGTCATTTCGGGAAGAACAGGCTTTCGGGCACAATCCCACCTGAACTTTTCAGCTCAGACATGATTTTAATACATGTGTAAGCTTTTATTATTTGGATCTGAAATGAACCAGACCTCATAACTGTTGTTTAAGAATTGACTTTTATCTTTTTGTTTTGTTCTTTTGTTTTGGCAGGCTTTTCGACAGCAACAATCTTACCGGTGGTATTCCTTCTTCCGTTGGCCTTGTGCAGACTTTAGAGGTTATGTGAGTATCTGTATCAAAAACTCCATTGTAAACTTTCAAAACTGGCATTTGCTTAGATCAAATTTTATGTTAAATGTGTGTTCTTTTTTGGGCATGCAGACGTTTCGACAGGAATTCATTGACTGGTCCTGTTCCTGTAAGTCTCAACAATCTTACAAGTGTTACTGATCTGTAAGTAATCAGAAGACGGACATTTACTGATCTGTGCTTGATAGTGTTTATTTATGAATAAACTAATTTGACCATCTCTTGTTTTCCATTTTGCAGATATTTATCCAACAATCAATTGACAGGACCTTTTCCCAACCTGACAGGAATGGAATTGCTTACTTACTTGTAAGATTTTCAATTCTCTATCTGGGAATCCAGCGTAAATTTCTCCGATTTCCGGTTCACTTTTCGTAGGTGTTTTTCCTCTACATGACTCGGGGAGAACATTCTATGATTACCATAGTTATATTCATGCAGAAATTAAATTTAAACTTGAATTGCAGGGACCTGAGCAACAATAGCTTTGATCTATCAGGATTTCCTTCTTGGGTATCAAACTTACAATCATTGACAACATTGTATGTATAAATCCATTAAATTCCATAAAATTTCTAACAAATTCATTTGTAAATCCTCATTTTGATGTGTTTTTGGCAAGGCAGAACGTTGGAGAATGTAAAACTTCAGGGGCAGGTTCCAACAGACCTTTTCAGCCTTTCTCATTTACAGACTGTGTGAGTATCAATCAATGTTTCAGCTTCATATATACCAAAAAAAACCTGAAAAATAAACAGTAGACAGTTAGTTACTTGGTTACAACGACAACTAAGATTATTTTTTTGTCGATAGGATGTTAAGCAACAACCAGCTCAATGGGAGTTTAGATATTGGAGCAAGCCCTGGTGGGAGTTTGCAGCTTGTTGACTTGCGAAAAAATCTCATTTCTGGATATACAGATAGACCAGGACAGGGTCAAATCGGAATAATGTAAGTCATTTCCAATTTCGACTATACTATCTACGAATGTCAGTTCCTGGACTCGCACTTATAACTGAATGAGTGATGTACCCATTTTATAGAAAACCAATTAGCTTGTGCTAAGATCACACCTCGTATGATTATAAGTTTGTCTATCATACTTATTATCATTACTCGATGTGTGTATACCCGAATCGTGCCTGTATCAGACACTACACGTCACATCTTAATTTAAGGTAGTGTAATGTAATATTGTTTTCATCTTATAATCATTAGTTTATCTTTTCAACTATGCAGACTTGTGAACAACCCAGTTTGTGAAGAAACAGGAGTGACAAGACCTTACTGCACTAATCCCAAACGTGGTGCTTTATACTCAACTCCACCAAATAATTGTGTCCCAGCATCATGTCCTTCGAATCAAATTTCAAGTCCGAACTGCAAATGTGCACATCCATACTCAGGAACTCTAGCTTTCAGGGCTCCATCATTTTCAGACTTCGGAAACTTGACTATTTACAATTCTCTTCAGCTATCTTTGATGAATTCTTTTAGGTCCAACCAACTTCCTGTGGATTCAGTTTCTCTAAGTAATCCAAGGAAGGATTCGTACGAGTACTTTGATTTGGACCTAAAAGTCTTCCCATCAGGCGTAGATCTTTTCAATCGATCGGCTATTTCTGCTATTGGATTTGTGCTAAGTAACCAGACCTTCAAGCCACCAAAAGAGTTTGGACCATTCTTTTTTATTGCAGCTGAATATACTCAATTTTCAGGTACTTTCCACTTTTCACAATCCATGCATAGTTTGAAAAGAATTACTTTGTTCTTCCTTCTTATCTGATAACTTCACTGGCTGTGACTCAGGAAAAGATACAGGATCAAGTAAATCAAACACAGGCATCATCATCGGAGCCGTGGTAGGTGGTTCTGCTCTTGTATTATTATTGCTCCTGGCTGGCATTTACGCTTATCGGCAGAGGAAAAGAGCAGAAAGAGCTACGAAAAAGAACAATCCTTTTGGTAAAAAGAAGGATTTAACAAATTTTTTCCATTTTAGTGTTTAAGGTTCATATGGAATTTACTTCTTTTTTGTTACTTTGCATTGTGAAAATGTAGCTCACTGGGATTCAAGTAAGAACAGTGGTGCTGAAGTTCCTCAGTTAAAAGGAGCCAAATGCTTTTCTTTCGAAGAACTTAAGAGATACACCAACAATTTCTCGGATGCCAATGATATTGGATCTGGGGGTTATGGAAAGGTTAAGTTTGATACTAAACAATGCAGTGTTCGATATGTTGTAATGCAATGTAATCGCATTTACAGAATGCATGTAAAAATCTTCTTTTCTGTTTATTTACAGGTGTACAGGGGAATTCTTCCCTCCGGACGACTAGTCGCCATTAAAAGAGCTCAACAAGGATCATTGCAGGGTGGGGTGGAATTCAAAAATGAGATTGAACTTCTCTCAAGAGTTCATCACAAAAATTTAGTAAGCCTTTTTGGATTTTGCTTCGAGCGAGGCGAACAAATGCTTGTATATGAATTTATACCAAATGGCAGTCTCAGTGATAGCTTATCAGGTAGCATAACCGAATAATTTAATCTTATACTTTGATGAACAAGTTAATTTTTCCTTAAAAGAAAGCTAACCCCATCTCTTGTTTTTAACTTAAACTTCAAACAGGAAAGACAGGAATCAGATTAGATTGGGGTAGGAGACTTAAAATAGCACTTGGTGCAGCAAGAGGTCTAGCCTATATGCATGAACTTGCAAACCCTCCTATTATACATAGAGATATAAAGACTACCAACATTCTATTGGATGAAAGTTTAGTTGCAAAAGTTGCAGATTTTGGTCTCTCCAAGCCTTTGAGCGACACCGAAAAGGGTCATGTTACTACGCAAGTTAAAGGAACAATGGTCAGTATATTTTTATATAGTGAATGACTGCTGGAACCCATATATGTTCCATTATAAATCCTTTATATATTTAATTCTTCACACTGATGGAATTCTTCGCATTTTTAGGGATATTTGGATCCGGAATATTACATGACACAACAACTAACAGAGAAAAGCGATGTTTATAGCTTCGGAGTTGTTATGCTGGAGCTACTATCTGGAAGAAAGCCAATCGAACGCGGACATTACATAGTAAGAGAAGTAAGATTGGCAATGGATAGAACAAAGGATTTATATAACCTGCATGAACTTCTTGACCCCGGGATTGGTATCGAAACATCACTAAAAGGTATAGATAAGTTTGTGGATCTTGCAATGAAATGTGTACAAGAATCAGGAGCAGACAGGCCTACAATGAGTGAAGTAGTGAAAGAAATAGAGAATATCTTGCAGAGAGCTGGTTTGAACCCGAATGCTGAATCGGCATCGACTTCAGCTAGTTATGAAGAAGCAGGGAAAGGAAGTCCTCGTCATCCTTATAACAAAGATGCATTTGATTATAGTGGGGGCTTTCCACCTTCAAAGATTGAACCTTTATGAACATTTTATTATTACACCTTCATTTTTGCATATAGTTTCTGATGTTCCTTGTCATGTTTGGTTTGTAAAGTTCTTAATCTAAGGTCACAAATTGTAATCTAATCGTGATTTATATTCTTTGGGTGTGATTATTTTGACAGAAAAACAAAAATTTGTTAAAAATTGAGATTATCTTGTTTGTATATTCGGGTGCTTTCTAAAGTAGGTGTTAAAATATCGTAAGTGGACAAAAAATAGATAAAATTGAAATGGTGAATAATGTACGGTGTTCGCATAAGAGATACGTGAACTATTAATGATCAATTAATAGTTCGCATACATCTTATACGAACTCTAAATAGTTTGCCGTTGCAAGTTCGCATAATCAAAATAATGAAAAAAATAACTTCGCGTACAATTTATGCGAATAACAGTAGTTCGCATATATGTTATGCGAAAATCGTATTTCACATCCACTTTAACAATTTACACACTCTTTTTGTAAATGATTGTATATATTCAGTACTTTTTTTCCCTTTGATCATTATCAAATTGTACCTAATCCAAGAAATTTGTGTTTGATTGTATGCTTTACCATATAATTATTGATAGCTTCTAGATGTTTTCAACAAAATATCAAAACCCACTTTCTTCTTCTTCTTCTTTTGCCTTTTCTCTAAGTCTGACCCACACTTCTTACAATATGGTTCTTAATTTAAGGAAGAAGAAAGCGATCACCACTTGATCCTGTCAAAATCACTTTAGTTCTTACTCTAAACTTTTTGAAATAACAGGACAAGCTTAAAAAAAGTTTAAATCTTTAGCCTGAAACTTTTTTAAATGTGATTGAAAAGCAGAAAGTGTTTGAAGTTTGATCAGAGTGATGAAGAATCAAGGAATTCTGCTGTTTCTGGCTGTTGTTTCTCTCCAAATTCTTAGCTTATCAGCACTGACTGATTATGGAGATTGTAAGTTCCCTAAATTCTTCTTTTTTCTTGTTTTTTGTGTTAAATTAAAGTAGTATATTATGTTCAGTAGCAACTTAGAGCCTTTCTTGACTGATTATAATTTATAAATTTTATGTATATGAAAAAGATTTTAATCTGCGATATCTGTTTATTGCATGTTTATAGTAAGTATATAACTTTGTTTTTGTTATTTATGTTTAGTTTAAAATTGGTGTTAAATGTTATTATAGCTAGTTAAAAGTTGATAAATTTGCCAAATCAGTAGTAGTTTTGTATATAAATTCTGAAGTACATGATAAAAATGGACGCTATATAAGAGATTTTGTGCAGGATTTGTGATACAGATTGAATTTTTAAGACCTACTGAACATGAATTGAGGATGTAGTAGTGCAAATTATAGTTATAAGACAAAAAGATTGTGCAATTATGCTTAATATCTCTGAAAATTCTTTAGCAAACACAGAATTTATCAGTAATTATACTTCTAAATACATGTCATACAAATGGGAAATTCTTATACTAATGATTCGTTCGAGTTCTGATGCAGTAATTGCGCTGAATGCTCTGAAGAATGCATTGAAAAACATGCCGCCTAATTGGGTAGGTGCAGATCCTTGTGGAGACAGATGGGTAGGCATAGAATGCAACAATTCGCGAGTAACACACATGTAAGTAGTTGAATTGCTGAAGTTGCTGCTACTTCTTCTTGTTTAGAAGTTAAGCTCACTACTAGTAATTGCAGAAAATTGTCAAGCTTGGGATTGTCAGGAAAGCTTCCCAAAGATATGTCATCCTTTTCAGAACTGCTCATTCTGTAAGTCTTCTTTCTTTGTGCCAAATAAGTCTATATATATATTCAGCTTGTTTTTAAGTACATTTCTAATCATCAGAAACTTTGTATTAGGGATCTATCATTCAACAAGGATCTAGGTGGACCTCTTCCGAATTCAATCGGGAATTTGAAGAAGCTAACATACTTGTAATAACATCAGATACCCTTATTTGGTCATATTGCTTTAGTTGACTTAAATAATTTACTCTTTTTTTGTTCCAGAATCTTGCTCGGCTGTAGTTTTTCCGGCCGCATTCCTGATTCGATTGGATCACTACAGCAACTGACGTTTATGTAAGGATCTTAACTTGCATTACTTATTCTTAGGGCTGCAAATGAGCCGAGTCGCGATGAGCTACTCGAAGGTCAGCTTGATTGTTGGGGATGACTCGAAAACTAAACGACTCGGCTCGGCTCATTTGCAGTCATGATTATTCTTTTTGTGGTTAGATATAAAGACAAGCTAATAAATTGAATCTTGAAGTATATTCTTTTGTTTCTTATGTACATAAGCATTTAAAATTCTCATAATTCATCCAATATTTTGCCTTTCTTTTCCTTAAAGATCATCATTACTATTACCTGCAGATCACTAATTTCTAATAAGTTCACTGGACCAATCCCACCATCAATTGGCAATCTATCGAACCTTTATTTTCTAGCTCTAGCTGATAATATGCTTGAAGGTCCTATCCCAGTCTCCGATGGAAGCAAACCTGGACTTGATATGGTGATTAACATAGGACACATGTAAGTCAAAACCTTTTGTTAAATTCAGCTCTTCTTCTTTATTTTTCCCCCATTTAAGTAAAAAACTAATATTTGAAACTACTTTTGCAGTCATTTTGAGAAAAACAAGCTCTCAGGAACAATCCCATCTAAACTTTTCAGCTCAAACATGATAAGTCTCATACATGTGTAAGTTTCATCGGAACACTACAAGTTGGAAACGGAAAAAAAATGCTTAAGAAGCTCTTGTTTGTATTATTTTAATTCTTTTGTGAAATCAGCTTTCTTGAAAGCAACAACCTTACCGGTACTATCCCTGCTTCTCTAGGCCTTGTTGAAAGTTTGCAGGCTGTGTGAGTATCTCATGCATTACTGACAGACTCTTTGGTTCTCAACATTGACATTGCTTTCAATCAAACTTACGTGGAATGTATTCTGTTTCTACAGACGCCTCGATAGGAATTTGTTGACAGGTCATGTCCCTATGAGCCTCAACAATCTCACTAATGTTACTGATTTGTAAGTACTCAGAATAAAGAAATTTACAGTAAAGCTTATCTGGGTTATGACTGATGTCTTTTCTTGTCCGTTTTCAGAGATTTGTCGAACAATGAATTGACAGGACCTTTTCCCAACCTTAAAGGAATGAATTCTCTTGCTCACTTGTAAGATTTTTCGGCTCGAAAAAGCTTTATTCATTCCTTCTTCCTACATTCTTACTTACTTGAACTTTACTTGCAGGGATTTGAGCAATAATAGTTTTGATCCATCAGAATTTCCTTCATGGATATCAACTGTAAAATCATTGAAAACATTGTACAATTCTTTCCCTACTGGTAAACTCTTTATTTACTTAAATAATTTTATTTGGAAATCAACATTTTCTTTTTGTTTTTGGGTATGGAAGAACAATTAAGAATGTTAAACTCCGCGGATCGGTTCCAACTGACTTATTCAGCCTTCTTAAGTTACAGAATGTGTGAGTATCAGCTGACATTTGCTTCTGTAGATGCCAAGTTAATTTGCTTATGGCATTTGCTGATAGTAGTTTTAACGTTTGGTAATAGGGTACTAAGTAACAACCAGATCAGTGGCTCTTTAGACATTGGAACAAGCAATGTTGAACATTTGAAGCTAGTTGATCTGCAGAAAAATCAAATTTCTGCTTTTATAGAAAGATCAGAACAAGATAAAGTTGATGTAATGTAAGTCATTTTCTTTTAAAATTTTGATTATCGCTTATGAACTTAATATAAAGCAGTTGGGTCACCCGCAGCGTAATAGAATGTAATGTAATTTAGAGGGTGTTAGACATTACTTAAAAGCAACTTTTAAGCACTTTTAAACTTCAAAACCAGTCATTTAAACTTTGCAGCCTTGTAAACAATCCAGTTTGTGAGAGAACAGGAGTAGCAAAAACTTACTGCAATTTTCCCAGACTAACAAGTACCTCGTATGCAAGACCTGCAAATAATTGCGTGCGTGTTTCCTGCGCCGCAGATCAGATTCCTAATCCTAAGTACTGTAACTGCTCGAATCCATACAGAGGACAAATAGTTTTCTGGGCTCCACCATCATCAGACAAGAAAGATTCAACTGTTTATAAAACTTTTCAGCAATATTTGATGGATTCATTTAAGGCCAAGCAACTTCCTGTGGATTCAGTTTCTATAAGTAATCCGAGAAAGGATTCGTTGAACTATCTTTATTTGGATCTACAAATCTTTCCTTCAGGCCATGATCTTTTTAATCGAACGTCTGTTTCTGCAATTGGATTTGTGCTCAGTGGCCTGGATTTCAAGCCACCAGAAAAAGTTGGCGCTTTCTACATTATTGCAGCTAGCTATAATCATTTTCTTGGTACTTTCTCAATCCAAACATGATTAGAAAATGAGTTGCTGCATTTTTGTTCTTGTTCTGATAACATTAATGATTGTAATTCAGCAGGAGATACAGGATCGAGTAAATCCAATGCTGGCAAGACCAATGGAGCTGAAGTTGGAGGTTAATTGCTTATGGTCAGAACTTGCATTGTGAAAATGTATGTTACAGACATCTTTCATAGGCAAACAAAAGGGTTGTGTCAATATAAATCGAACGGAGCGAGTAGCTGTTAGTGTTCCGATATGTAATAGACTGAATTATATTACATTACAGCTTATCAAATATTGTCTGTAAATTTTTCGTTCATAATTAACTGTAACTGAATCCAAACAATTAGATGTTAGACAGAAAAATTGAAGTATTCATTGCTCTATTGAGCATACAAATAAGCTTCAGCATCTAATTTTTACCTGGTCAGGTCATTGGCTTCTCCAACAAGGCAGAGAAGTACCATTCATTTTTATGAACTCCTCTGTCAAGCTTCATCCCTGCATTCCATCTCAGCTTCTTGAACCCGACGCGATCGATCATCGGAATATAAGTCTGATTTAACTGTGATCCAAAGCAGAAGAAATGATCAAGCCAGAAAACTCCTCCAGGCCTCAAAACTCTATATATGTCATAAAGATTGAATTCAAGCATAGTGTCTGGAATCCAATTACTCAAAACATGCATCGAATGGACTATATCCAGCGTGTTTTCGAAGAATGGTAGCCTCTGCGAAACACTGAAATGGATCGGAATCAATCCTCTTGATGCAATAAAACTATTGAATGGACCATCAAGATTCATAGTACTTGTAATAATGGTGATGTTTCTTTCTTTCATTCTTGCTGCAAATGTTCCTGTCCCGCCCCCAATATCAAGTCCTATTCTTATGGTTCCATGAGGCTTTTCTTTAAGAACTTGATCGATTCCGAAATCAAGTCCACCATTATCAAACATCCATCTGTTCTTTTCCCTTCCCTGCAAATCGAAACAATCCTTGCAATCGAAGTAACCGGGTGTGTTCTTCCTATCAATTAAGCACTTATAATTCTTGCAAGTATATGAATCCCATACAATGCTTGTATCTGCCGGAGTTGACCAAAGACTTTCCGGTAACGGGGTTGGCTCAACGTAATTTGCCGGAGACTTAACACGACATCTCCGGCGAGGAAGAGGCTCACATCCTCTTAACATCAACTTTTGAGCAAAAGTATCATCTACAGGACATTCTCCACCAACTTCATAACTCATATACTTAATCAACTCTTCTTGATATCTCAGGCAACCAGCACCAACCGGTGGGTAAACCTCATCGGAGCCAGTTCTCGGAGAAAACCCAAGTGGGAGTTTATGAGAACCAATAGCCAACATAACCTCATCAGGCAAAGCATCAAAGATACTAACTTTATCAAGTTTTTTCAAATTCTTGTCAGGAAATTTGGTTAATTCAATAAGAAGAGCTTGTAGAAGTAAGTTGGTGGAGTTGAGTTTTTGGTATAACTCATCAATCAAGAAATGACTAGTGAGAAGTTGCTTTTTAGTAAAATTAAGCTCTTCGATAAGATTTTTGGAATCCCAAACAGGAAAAGGCATATGATTACTGTAAGAAAAAAGCTTCAAGTTCAAAGAAGGGCTAGCAAAGATAAAAATGGTTATAAGATTGGTTAATATTACAAGAACAAGCATTTTAAGCTTGTACTTATTGTGAAGTTGCTGATTATTATGGGCATTCTTTCTTGGATAATCATCAACCCCACTTCTCATTTTTTCACTTTCTTGCTTCTTTTTCTTCAAGTATAAGCTTGAAGGTAGAAAATGGTGAAGTGGTAGAGGAAAGAAGATGAAGGGAAGATTGTATTGCTTGTTCCAATAGAAGCTTTGGTGAGCTAAAGTAGGCGGATTAGTTCAAGATTCTAAGATTTGAGGAATTTTTAAATGATTAGTTTAGCAATTTGAGGAAATTAAAGATTATAATGTCAACACTTAATTACCACTCTATCCGGATCTTGGCTCACTTCTCATTAAATGATAAAGGTGGTGGTCATGTGTCTTGTGACTCGTGTTGACTTATAAGCATTGAGATTTGCTTCTAGCTTTTTTTTTTTTTTTTTTTATTTCCCTTTTTCTCTTCTTCATTTGTAATTTTTATATTAAATATTGTATGTAGACTTATAAGTCTATTGCATTATAAGTTATAAAATTGCACCGATTTGGTTAGGAAGTTTCAGGTTTGAGATGGGTTCGAATTAAATAATACTTATTATTTTATTAAACTCGATTATTCAAGCTTGCAAGTTTGTGTTATACATATTTTTATTTTTCGGGACAACTTAAAATTTAAAAATGTTAGTTTTTTTATTTGACCGTTTGTTGAATCGTGTCAAACCACTAATAAACTACGATTCAAATCATGATAAAACTGTGTTGAACTTTGTCAATACATGTTAAAACACCCATGTACCGAGATGAACCATCCGACCCTTATTTAAACCGATCTTAGGTATTGAACTGTGAGTCAAATCGTAATCGATACTCGATGACTCAGGCTCAATAAAATCGCGATTTACGGCTCTTAACCATTCTACACGTACCTTTTGTTTGGGAGGGAAGAATTAGTTTGCTCATTAAATTCCAATAGACCCACAATCACATTAATCATTCTATTTTGATAAGTACATATTTCTGTATTTTTGCCGAAATAAATAGAAAAAATATCTGTTTTCTCCATGGAAGGATAATAGATTAGTGGATGACACACACTTAACTAGTCAAATCTATTTAATTTGAATCTCCATTGAAGACCTTTCCATGGTTTTATTAATGTAATAGACTAAGAAAGAACCAAAGAAAAAAGGGTTCTACGAAAGAGATGAATAATCAAAGATTTCTTAAGCTTCTGGCAGTTGCTTCTCTGCTCCATTTAAGCATAGTAGCAAGCTTCACTGAACCTGGAGATAGTAAGTATATTTAAGTAAGTGGGTCGATTGATTAAGCTTTATAATTAGCATGATAATTTATAATTAGATAGAATTAATTTGTGTTAATGCATGCAGCAATTTCGTTAATGGCACTGAAGGAAAAGTTGAAAAACATAGCAGCAAATTGGGAAGGTGATGATCCTTGTGGAGATAGATGGGAAGGCATAGGTTGCATTAATACACGTGTCACTTCCATGTAAAATTTCACTCTATTTACTTCTCCTTCTTTTTCCCCATAATTTACTTATTTTTAATAACATTTAGTTATATTTAAAAGCCTATTAATATAGAGTTAAAATCCGAAAAATTATAATCTATATTTACATTTTAATCTCTCAGAAGTTTGTATAAAAAATCTATTGGTTTATTTAATTAAAATAAAAAAATGGCGAAAAATGGTGAAATTTTAATCCTTTCCGTAAAACTAAAACACACTATTTAATCAAACAATAATTATTGGAAAAATTATAATTTTATCTCTGCATTTTTATTTAAAATAATTTTTTTTCATATTTTAGAAAATTTATATTATTTTATCACAAAAATAGTAACAAAAATTAAGAAATCACTTCTCATCTAAATAGTTTTTTTACTTTTGTTATAAATATGACATTAATTTTTGTTAAAATAATATATATTTATTGAAAATGCTAAAATACTGTTCAATCGATTGATTTTTTAATTTTCCATTGATTTTTTAATTTTTTTGTTTATTCAAAATTAATCTAATTAAGAAAAACAAATTATTCAGATTAATATTAATTAATGTAACTTTTTTTTTAAAAAAATAAAATAATATATTTTTCTAAAATATAGAGGTAAAAAATCTATTTTAAAAAATATAAAAAAATATAAATTAATTTAAAATAGAAGAATAAAATTATAAATAATCATAATTATTTTATAAACTAGTTTATAGGTATTAGAAAATTAATGAAAATAACATATTTATTTAATAGAAGAATTAGTAATCTAACAAAAAAAAAAAAAGATAAAATCGTCTATTTTAAAAACTAAAAGGGCAAGATAATATATATTAATAAATTCAGTGACTATTTTGTAATTTTCATTTGGCGGGAGAATTCTGTCAGCACTTCTTCTTATGTGCAAAATCGAGAGATTTGCAGAGAAATGTTGTATGAAAAAATCTACAGAAGATGAAAAACAGGAAAAAGAAAGAGAAAGAAGTTTTTTCTTCGCATTTTATGGTTTGAATTTTGTTTCTTCAATTTCTCTTCTTCATATCTGAAATTTCATCAATTGATCATTCTTTTGTTAATTGCAGAGAATTACCCAGCATGCAATTGGCAGGAGAGATTTCTGGAGATATTTCAACAATTTCAGAACTAGAGAGTCTGTAAGTTTTGTTCTCTGATTCCCAGTATTTATCCCATGATTTATTTTCATCAGATTATGTGAATTTTGATACATTTCCAGGGATTTGTCATACAACAAGGAATTAGGAGGACCGCTTCCAGCTTCAATTGGGGATTTGAAGAAGCTAAAGAGCTTGTAAGAACATTTTGTTTTTCTATTAACCCATTAACCCTATTTATTCACAGGCTTTAATTGACTCAAAGCACTTTACTTTTTATTCTAGGATGGTGGTTGATTGTAGGTTTTCTGGTCGTATCCCAGACTCAATAGGGTCACTGCAGGAGCTGGAAATTTTGTAAGGATCTTTAAAATTGTGGTAGTTTTTCTGTTTATGGTAAGACAATTTGGATGAATCTTGAGAAAGATGCTTTTGTATTTCTGAAAAGATTGTATTGCTATTAATTGCAGGGCTCTAAATTCTAATAAGTTCAGTGGATCAATCCCACCTTCAATTGGCAATCTATCTAAACTTACTTGGCTGGATCTTACTGACAATAAGATTGATGGATCCATCCCAGTCTCTAGTGGGACAACCCTTGGACTTGGTCTTGATAAGCTATTTAATGCAAAACACTTGTATGTTAAAACTTTTGGTGCTACCTGGCTGATTGGAATTCCTTTATTTTTGTTATGTTATTTTATAAGCACTAATGTGTAAGACTTATTGACAGTCATTTAGGAAAGAACCAGCTCTCTGGTGAAATCCCACCTGAACTTTTCAGCTCAAAGATGACTCTCATACATTTGTAAGATCTCTCTCTATATAAACTAGTTGTTCTCCTTGAAAGTCTAAAAGTTTACAATAGAACTTCCTCTGCATTATCTTTTACAATAATGAGAATAAATGAATGCTCTGCATGAGTTGAATGTGCAAACAAGTCATTATGACCAATGATACTTTCACTTCATGGGATTCTCTTTTATGAAGCAGAAATCATTTATGCATTTTTTGTTTTAATCCTGTTTCCTTTCATCTTTTATTTGGGCAGGATTCTTGATAACAACAACCTCAGTGGTGATATTCCATCTTCCATCGGTCTTATGAAGACTTTGGAGGTTATGTTAGTATCTGTATTACAAATTCCATTTTTTCAACAACCTCTGCATTGCTTAACTCATGTTTGCCATCTTCAATGTTTTGTTCCAACAGAAGCTTTGATAATAATTCATTGACTGGTCCTGTCCCCACCAACTTCAGCAATCTTATGAATCTTACTGATTTGTAAGTAATTAGAAGAGACAGTTTAATAAAAGCTTTAATGATGACTTATGAATTCATTAATATGTTGAATTGGATTTTTACTCTGTTAAGAGTGTTTCTGTTTAATAATTTTCAGATATTTATCCAACAATGAATTGGCAGGACCTTTTCCCAATCTTACTGGGATGAAAAGCCTCGCTAACTTGTAAGAATTTTTGTTTTCTATTAGTGTAATTAGTCATACTAGTTGGTTAAACATCCTTTACCATTCCTGTACGTTGAATTTTCAACATGCAGAGTCATGAGCAATAATAGTTTTGATGATTCAGAATTTGCTTTGTGGATTTCAGCCTTACAATTCTTTACAATCCCCAAAATATTGTGGAATTCATTTTTTTAAGTGACCCTATATGTATTATTGATATAAGTATATTAGTCAAGACAAAATCCATAGTCGATTGTAAGTTTTGGACACAAATTATTATGTGGATTTCTCTTCCACGACATGGCTGGGGAGTTAGGTCCTTGTTTGCATGGAAAAAAATTGTGGAAGTAGAACTTAAGGAAAGATTAAAACGCATATTGGATACAATCAAAAGGATAACATTTACAAACTCACCCTCTTTTCACAACCAAAGATTGAATTCCATAAATTAAGGAAAAAATCTCTTCAATTTCCACTGTTAGGTTGCCCATGAATGCATAATGTTGAGAAGGGTTCATTCTTTTTAGTGTTTGCATAATAGGTTGATTCTACATGACAGGATAATGGAGCATGTACAACTTCAGGGACAGTTTCAGATTGACTTCTCCAGCCTTCCCAATATAGAGACTCTGTGAGTATCAGCCTACATGCACTTTCATGGATGCCAAGAAACTAGTGTAATACTTCAATCAAAATATGGCACATGCTGATAGTGTTTCAAAATTCGGTGATAGGGTATTAAGCAACAACAAGCTCAGTGGCATTTTTGATATCAGCTCAAGCACCAGTGACAATATACAACTCATTGATTTGCGAAACAACCTCATTTCTGACTTTAAGAAGAGACCAGGACAAAATCTAGTTAATGTAATGTAAGCCATCTTACTCCTTTCCTTAGTAAGAAAATGATTAGAAGTCATTCTTGTGGCTAACACTCCATTAAAATATCCTTCCTGGCTCTCACTGTAATAATCTTAGCTTATATGATATGATATCTATTACAGCGTGAAAAATCATAGGCTAAGGTTTCCTTGAGATGTTAGATGGTTCTTATTTATATCATCTTGATCTTTTCAACTTTGCAGCCTTGAAG
This sequence comes from Croton setiger, assembly GCA_948099555.1. NCBI lineage: Eukaryota > Viridiplantae > Streptophyta > Magnoliopsida > Malpighiales > Euphorbiaceae > Croton > Croton setiger. The sequence continues at coordinate 33,867 of CANUEY010249335.1, forward strand.
ACAACCCATTTTGTCGGGAAACAGGAGTAACTGAAACGTACTGCACTGCTCCTGGAGGTGATTCTCCATTTCGACTGCCAAATAATCTTGTGCCTCAATGCTCGCATCCATACTCAGGACGTCTAATTTTCAGGGTTCCAATATTCTTAGACTCGGGAAACTCAACATTTTTAACCAGTCTTAAACAGCAACTGAGCCAGACTTTTATGTCATTTCAAATTCCATTGGATTCATTTTCTTTAAGTATTTCAACAAAGGATTCATTTCACTGTAACTCTTTGGATCTAAATGTCTGTCTTTCTGGCCAAGATCGTTGGAATCGAACGATTATTTCTGAAATCGGATCTGCAATCAATGATATTGTACTACGAAATCCTTTCTATTTCAATTCAGACTCAGATGGTAAATCCTTTTTCTGTAACTTGCATATGCATATATTTTTTTTTAATTAAAAGAAAAAAGTTACTGCTGCATTTCCGTTTTTATTCTTATACCTTTTCTGACTCAGATTTGGAAGTGTATTTAAGATCAAGCAAATCAAACAGTAGAATTATCATTGGAGCTGCAGTTGGTGGTCCTGCCCTTTTGCTATTATTGCTTGCAGCCGGCCTATATGCTTATCGTCAGAAGAAGAAAGCAGAAACAGAAGCAGAAAAGAACAATCCTTTTGGTAAAAGACAGGTTTAATATATTTTTACTTTTAGTATTTTCAGTTTCACATGGAATTTCTTGGATTTATTTGTCGCTTTACATTTTGTAGCACATTGGGATTCAAGTAAGAATAGTGGTGCTGAAGTTCCTAGATTAAAAGAAGCCAAAAGCTTTTCTTTTGAAGAGCTTAAGAGATACACCAATAATTTTTCAGAAGCCAATGAAATAGGAACCGGGGGTTATGGAAAGGTTATTTTATTATTAAAATGAATGTTGAACTATGAAACCCATCCGGGGTTTAATTATAGTACAATCAATAATATTTGCTTCTGTTCACAGGTGTACAGAGGTGTTCTTCCATCTCGACAACTTGTAGCCATCAAAAGAGCTCAACAAGTATCAATGCAGGGTGGAGTTGAATTCAAAAATGAGATTGAACTTTTATCAAGAGTTCATCATAAAAATTTAGTAAGCCTTTTGGGGTTTTGCTTTGATCGAGGTGAACATATGATTGTATATGAGTTTGTTCCGAATGGTAGTCTCTCTGATAGTCTGTTAGGTACGTTAGTTAACCCTGCAAATACTTAATTTTTTTTCGCAGCAAATACATCATATTTGATATTTCATGAAAACTCACTCGTTTTACACTAACCATCCAAGCAGGAAAGACAGGTATCAGGTTGGATTGGGTTAGGAGACTTAAAATAGCACTGGGTGCAGCAAGAGGTCTGGCTTATATGCATGAACTTGCTGATCCTCCTATTATACATAGAGATATAAAGTCCAACAACATTCTACTCGATGAACAGTTAGTTGCAAAAGTTGCAGATTTTGGTCTCTCCAAGCCTATTTCTGACACTGGAAATGGTTATGTTACCACTCAAGTAAAAGGAACGATGGTAAGTATTACAAAAAAGTAAAATATTGTATTTGTGCCTTCTCGTAATATGGTATAAAATAGTTCATCTGATACTATGCATTATTTTTATTCAGGCCTTTTTCTGTTTCCTTAGATCTTTTTCAACCATAACGCATTGATTTGACAAAATTGTTGTACATTTTAAAGGGCTATTTGGATCCGGAATTTTACACGACAGAGAAAAGTGATGTTTATAGCTTCGGAGTTGTTATGTTGGAGCTACTAACCGGAAGAAAACCACTCCAACATGGGCATTACGTGGTAACAGACGTAAGGTTGGCAATTGATAGAACAAAAGATCTATATAACCTGCACGAACTACTTGACCCAAGTATCAGTGTAGAAACAACATTAACAGGTTTGGATAAGTTTGTGGATCTTGCAATGAAATGTGTAGAAGAATCAGGAACAGACAGGCCTACAATGGGTGAAGTGGTGAAAGAAATAGAGCATATCTTTCAGCTAGCTGGTTTGAATCCCAATGTCGAATCAGCTTCTTCTTCAGCAAGTTATGAGGAAGCAAGCAAGAGAAGTCCTCGCCGTCATCCTTATTATGGCAAAGATGAGTTCCACTGAAGTGGGGGCTTCTCAGATCGAAGGATAGAACCAAAATGAGCATTATAAGAAGTAGCTTTTAAGTAGCTTTTAATATTTATGTAAAAAGATGAATATATATATATATAAAGAAACATGATGAATCAGGTATCAGCATCATTTGGAGAATCTTGAGCTAGTTTCCTCAGATTCTCAATTATCATTACAAGTTTTGTATTAAGCCTATTCACAAAGCATTTGGGCAGCCATCCAGCAGGATCTAACTGTAATAAAAATACAAATTTTACTGTCAATTTCAAATTTACTATAGTAAATAAAAAATTCAACCAATAAGATTTTGCCACATGTAATAATATATATATAGTAATTACCTGAACAACATAAGTTACCATGCAAGAATCATCTTCAAGCTTCTCCACAACCCAACCTGATTGCAGTAATAATCCTCTAATTGCATTATTTTGCTTTGGATGTAATCCTGCTGCTATTTCTTTTGGTAGAGAAGCTACTGCTACAACCTAATTATTATTTTTCATAATTAATTAAATAAACAAATAATATAATTAAAACAAAATTTTATATTAATACCAACATTTTTATATTTTTAATACTCTTTTTTCATTAATTGTACATACTGAACCGGCCCAGTCTGTCGAAAAACCGTAACCGCCGCTCCAACAGTAAGAAGTTTCACCCGCGGTCCCAGGCATTCTCATTTGACTGAGTGGGAACATAACCTGAACCAACCGGTTCAGGTTCAAGGAATTTTGGAACTGGAACCGTGGGGAACCGCAGGTTCCGCCTACCCAAACAGCCGATTAACCGGCCCGCTATTGAACCGGCGGTTAACCGCGAACCGGTTCACCAGCCCGCGGTTCAGCGGTCGGTTCTGGTTTTCCTCTTGAACCATGGCTTGGCAGACCGAGGCCCGAAACCGGCCCGGCCCGTGGCCACCGTACAAGTAAAAATTAAAATATTAATTAATATATTTAAATATCATATTATTTAAGAAGAGGAAAAATATGTACTCACCAAGGTTCCATCTTCCATGGTTTCGCGCCGCTCGTAAACTATGAATTCTCTATTTCTAAACAAAGGTTTAGAATTATCACCAAACCTAAGCCTAATTATGCTTAGATTATCTTCAAGATCTTTAATATATCTTGCTTCAACAAGGTCTCCATCCCATTGCTTCAAGAAAACCAGAAATATGTTGATTAAAATCATTCATCATAATCATAATTAAGCTTTAAAAACTTTGATTAACTGAAGCTTACCCTTGCAGCATCAATGGCATTAGCAACAGTAATAAATTGTTGAGGAGAAACTGTTCGTAGCACCCACCGGCTCCGAAATGTATGGAAAGAACCAGACCGGCGTTTCGAAATTTCGACGCCATTTTCAAGAGTTATAACCTTCCATCCGTCACTTCCATTACCAAACCTGTTCGAATCAGAAGCTGATAATAATTCTTGAATGCAATTTTCACTTGCAAAATGAACATATCTTCTTAATGAATCTTCACTAATTGACCTACAAAACCATAATTAACCTTATAATTAACGTACATAACATAATCAATGCAACAGTAGACAAATTAACTCTCCGCCCGCCTTATGTCAAGGTTTCAAATTTTGATGTTCCAATAAAAGAATAAGTGAAGAAATTATGATACTTACCAAGACCGGCTACTAGGCGTAGGACTGGAAATGTTCATCGGAAGTTCAAGAAAATGGTGGGTTTTTTTAGGGTTATGTTTTAGTTAAAGAAGAAGATATATATATTTATAGAAGAAATTAAAGATTTTAGAATAATGGGGAAGTGGGTTGATGTTATTGAAGCACATGCAATGCCAGAGGAACCTCCATGATTAGAACTGTGAGTCTCTTTCTCTCTCTGTCTTTCTGTGTAAGTGTTTAGAGAGAGAAAAGATTGATTCTTTACTTATAAAAAAGCAGGAAGAACAAAGAGGGTGGGGAAGAAGATGCACATGGAGTGTTGGTGGGGTTTGAAATACAATATAAAGTACAGCAAAGTGAGTACGTGATGCGAGGGAAACATTTCTTGGTGGTTCGAGTATAACAAAGTAGAGGGTATTTAGGTAATTTTGTTTTGAATTTTCATGAAATTAATATAAATTAATTAGTTTTTAAATATGCATCACCTACTCATTAATAAACAAATAGATCATAAATCTAAGGTAATTAATACTAATTAAACTCTTAATTAAATTTATCCAAAAAACAAGTTGCCTGTTTATGGGTAACATATTAGACCCTACCAAGAACTATATCTCATTACTTCTTTCTTCATCACATGCTAATGCCCTAAGTCTTAAGTCTCAACTGCCTTACCTAACAACACAAAGGACATTTTTTATTTTCTACTATACACTTATTATTATTATTATTATTTGGCGTTAAAAATTTAAACGTCACCACCATAGAACCACCATAGAACATAGAACACGGTGTTCGCATACTAATTATGCGAACTATGCTAGTTCGCATATGCGAACTTAATTAATTTGCATTATTTAAATGCTAGTTCGCATAACCGATATTCGAAACAACAGCGTTAATGCAGTTAATGACAGATTAAATACGCGTGTTTAAAGCGGAACATTCAAAAGCGCCACGTGGTAGTATTAACAAGTTCGTATAACTGGTTTGCTTAATTTTATATATGGTTGGAGTAAGTTTTAAGGTTTTTTATCAATTTGTCATAATTGAAGGAAAATAAATGCTTTTTTGACAAAAGTTTTGTTCTTAAAGTCTCTCATAGAACGAGTCAATAATTATAATTAAATTCTAGTCTCAAAAATAAAAAATACGACGTACATAATATTAATATATTTGAAAATATATTTGAAAATTGTCTTAATTTTCTTAAGACTTTAAAATTAATATATTGTATTTTTTAAGAAAAATAAAACTAATTAATGTGTCAAAAATTTTACAAAATATTTGATAATTTAACAAATATTTCTTATTTTTTATTTTTACATTGTCATTCTTTCATTAATTATAAAAATAATATTTGAAAATATATTTATTATTGTTAAAATTCATGAATAATTCAAATTTTATCTTACTATATATTTTTTAAATAAAACAAAATTTAAAGCTCAAACCAAAATATACTTTGGACCTATTCAATTGATCATCACATGTTATCAAAGTTAATGTTATGGGAAAGGTCAAAAACTTGAATTTTGGTTTTTCTTTTAAGTGGTCCAAAAGGAAAATCATAATCTTTTTAATAGCATTAATTATTAATTTATAAGTATAATAATTAATAATTAATTAATTTTACAATGATAATAATCATACCAAAGATTAAAGCCACTTTTAGAAAATAAATAGAAAAAGGGATTATAAAAAGTGCGAAGTTGTTATAATCATTAAAGAAAATTAATTAATTCCATTTCTATCATTATTAGCTTAAAAAGATGAATGATTCTAAATTTTAAAATATAGCTCAAAATACCCATAAAAATGCGCATAATATTCAATTTACCCAATTTTTTTTTATCAATTTAGTCATAAATTTTATCAAAATCTATCAAATTTTCGAAAATTTGTGGCTTGTCGCGGACCCAATTGATAGATTTTGTTAAATTTAATGACGAAATTGATAAATAATGAAGCAAATCGAATATCGCGCACAAGTTTCGGGGGAATATTTTGAACATAATTTTTAAATTTTCAAGAATCCTTTAGCTATCAGAGACTGAACAGTTTCTTGGACAGCATGTTGAATGGGAGTAAAGAGTAGACCCAGTTCAATTAATCTCTTGGCAGCATCTTTGCAAGCTGTTAGACCTGGTTGAGTTTCGCCCATGAACCTGTATTATTTGATTCAATGTCAAGAACATCATTTTTCATAAACAAACAAAAACCTTAATTACATGAAAAGACAGACAACATTATTTAAATTTACATATACATATGATAATGATGATGAAATTGAATGATGTTTAATTTGTATGGTCAAGAATTTAATTTGATTACTCTTAAGTCCTTTTCTTCTGATTTAACCGTTAGTTAGAGTTAAAACAGACCAAAATATCATCTTCTTCTTCTTCCCTTTTCTCCAAACACTGTTGCCATTATCATCCAACAACCAACCATTGCCGTCCCTAACATTAACAACACTAGTTTTTCCAGTGAAAGCAATGATCTACAGGTGGTTCAGTGGTGGTTGTCGATGAGGCTATATGGAAGTGTGGTGATGGTGGTTGTCAGTGAAGCTATGGAGATCGGTATGTGGTTTAGTGGTTGGTGGCCAGAGGAGATTGAAAATGTTGGGTCATTTGTTGGTGCTGATAGGTGTAATTCCTACCTCTTACTGCCATTAATTTTTTTGTTGGCACAAATTGATTTATCGGAAAGCGTTTGATAAATTATATTCCTATCTGTTACTAATCTCAACATTTGAATCTCTTATTCAATATGCTTACAGAGGATATTTCAAGCAGTGATGAAGTGAAGTGAAAGTTCTTGTGGGCTTTGCTGAAGCAATCCCATCAGGATCTCTCATTCCCCTCTCAATTAGATTATTGGGTGGGTGGTGGCGATGGCGGCCGCAGTGGAGAACTGAGGGGCAGACTAATATGGTCAACAATGGATTAGAAAGAACATTGTTCTCTGTCTTCTTCATCTAAGAAGAAGAGACCAAAATTTTTAAACCAAAAACATTCATTTTCTACGTTAACTAACGGGCAAAAAGGCCAATGACAACAAAATCAAAGGACCTTAAATTTAGTTTTCTAAACTCGAGAAAGACTTAAGAGCGATTAGGTAAAAATTAAAGGACCTAAAAATAATTTACCCAATTAGAAGTTGAATTTTTCTTTGAGGTAAAAAGCTCCCAAAGAACTAAAGCCATAGAATTTATAATCAAAGAACCAACAATCAACCCGAACCGGACCCAAATGATTGAGAACCGAGCCAATTTACAAGTTCCACATATTGCTATTATTTTTGTCATCGTCCAACAATAATTCTGCAGACAGGGTCCTATAAGTCTAACTTATTGAGTGAACATTAAACAAGAGTTCCAGGTTGTCCTGTTTCTAGATAATGTACATTAACAACTAACTTTTCTTACACTCGTCTGAAAAAAACAAGAATCTCCCATTTGTAAGAAAATAACAACAATAATAAAAATCTCTAATTTGTTATTATTTTGTAACCAATCATGAGCACCAATTAGATGAAATAATGAAAAAATTCAACTTTAATAATTCAAAATTAGTATAAAGAATTTGGTTTGAACCACTCGGTTCAATTCGACTGACTCCATTTTCCCATAACCCAAGCAAGACTGACTGATTGGGAGACTTAAAATATGCTTATTTCAGTCGGTTTATAGCTTCAGAACTAAACCGAAAACTGATTGGTTTTTGTTTTGGAAAATGGAGAACTGTCTGGTTCGATTCAATTTGGTTTGGTTCCATTATTCTCTGTAAACCAGAAACCAATTTGATTTGTTTTTTATGCATTTATTATCTGCTAACTACCTTCTTCATAGAATTGATTACATATAGAAAAATTGAAGTCTTTAAGGAGAATAAGAACCAGAAATCAAGGTCCAACAAGGTAAGCATCTAATACAGGGCAAAGCAAAGTACAAGCAATATAAGTGGCTCATAATCCTAGAAGGACCCTTTATTCCACTGTTACTAGTCTTTGTGGAGCTTCATGGTAGGACATGGGTGACCCTAGATAATTTAGAATATGGTCTTTGAAGATATTTAGTGAGTTTTAAAAGTATTTTCTAACTTCTGTCTGAGTTATGTGCAAAACAACTTTTACAGTCTATTAAAAGGCCACAGTTTGGTTTGGTCTATTTCTGATGAACTGGCGTTCAGACCAGTTCACGATTCAAATATGACTTGGTTTGTGGTTGATACCAGCGGTTCGGCCCCTTGGATGGTTCCAGCAACAGTTCATGAAAATCTTGAACCTTTTACTGGCCTCTTGGGACACAGTTCGGTATAGGTTCAACAATGGCTGGTTTTCCAGAGGGCTCGGTTCCAGTTCAAAATGGTTTTCTAATGACGGTTTGGCCAGCCCGAACCGGCCCCTGGCTACCACATTTATCATATAGTTGTTATTCACTTGCCAAGTTAAATGATAATCTCTAAAATCTACTAAATGTGGTATTGAATCAAATATAAAGTGTATGAAAGTTCAGTTCAATTTTTGAGGGACCTGAGAAAGGTTCTCTTCCAGACTTCTATCACCACCCACAGACTAAAGCAGACACATTTTGTACTCTAAGGAAACTGGACCATCCATGGTTGGGGCAAGAAAAGGTAAAAAGATAATATCAGAATCACCAAAATTGCAATAGGAGCAGCTTTCATATCGTGTATGGAAGCCAAAAATAAGTAGACAATGATCAAGAAGACAAGAAAATGTGATGATATAGACCAAATATATATTCCAATATTGAGGAGATAAGGCTAAATCATATTTCCACCTCTGCACCACCACAAGAAGTGGGGATTATTATAGTTATCTTGTTCATCATTTTAGGCATTATAGGCTCAAAAATCCTACTATTCAAGTAATATTTTCCCCATCTTTTTGAATCCTATTGATTTTGAACTTTCTAGTTTCAGCTTTCAATGTGCTTACCACCACTGCAATGTGGAAGTCAATTTCTATTGCAAATTTCAGACTAAAACTTGAAAATGAACAGAAGTGAATGGTAAAGCTGCATATTCTATTTCCACTAAATGTTACTTCGATAAATGTGCACCCATTGCTTCCAATAACAGTGGCCCACGATACTAATGACACCCATATCAGGATTAATAAAAAAAAAATAATAGAACATGAAAGAAGACCAAGTTATTATCTTAATTCTTCCAAATAACTTGACTGTAAGATTACCAGTTATCTCAGGGATTAATGGTTCTAAATTTGTATTTAGACCAGCGAAGTTGTGAGTTGGAACAGCGAGATGAAACCGATTCGAACAAAGAAAATAAAGACAAATTACAGAATCAGTTATGGGATAATGACATTTCAGCTTATAGCTAAGGTCCCACATTAATGGTTTCCAACAAGAACTAGGTACCAAAACCCGCATTAGTTGAATCACTGAACATGGATTGTACTTCCTATATATTCTTGTAAGATTCTGAGTGCACATAGTGTGTGAAGATTGAAAGTGAAATAATCAACTTCTGTAATGTTTAGTATTCCGTAATGCAATCAACAGAAATTAAATTATGTGAAAATCATGTAACGTAATCACAATTACACTGCAAACCACAATCATCTAACATAGTATAGCATAAAAGAAAGAAAAGGACAAACCTGTGAACAGGGAATTGAGGAAAGAGGTTGGAAACTGTAAGAGCAAAATCACCAAACTGATAAATCCCATTAGTGCAAAGATATCTACCAGAAGCAGAAGGAGTTTCAAATAGCAGAATTTGAGCATTTGCCACATCTTTCACATGAACAGCTCCTAACCAATGATATTCCTGAGTATCTTTTGATCCTTGTAATAATTGTTGCAGCACAGCACAACTAGCATTTAAATTAGGTTGTAATAATGGACCTAAACATGTCCCAGGATTTATTGCTACTATATCTATTCCATTCTTCTCTGCAAATTCCCATGCTGCTTTTTCTGCTAGTGTTTTTGACACTGGATACCATTTCTGCCAAACCCATCAAAATAATAAGAAAAAAGGCTCAACTTTTGCTCCCTAAACTTGTATTTGATCGTCAATTTACTTAAAATGAGACACATTATCAATTTTATGCATACATAAGTGTTCAATTCAGTTGGATTTCTATTGCCAAACCCATCAAATAAAAAGATTTTAAGGGTAAAAGTCTCAGCTTTGCCCTGAACTTGCATGTCATCATCATTTTACTCGAAATGAGACATATTGATCAATGTTATGCATAAATAAGTACTCGAATTATGTGGGTTTGTACTGCCAAACCCATCTAAATAATAAGATTTTTTAAGTAAGGAAAAAGCCTCAACTTTTGCCCCTAAAACTTGAATGTGATCGTCAGTTACTTGAAATAAGACATGTTTATGCATAAATAAGTACTCGAATTAATTTGGTTTCTACTGCCAAACCCTTCAAAATAATAAGATTTTTTAATGGTAAGGAAACATCAACTTTTGCATAAATAAGTACTTGAGGATCAAATTGACTGAAAAAGGGTAAAAAGCTAGTCTTTTCCTAAGAATTTATGCATTATGAGTCTATAAACTTAAAACAAATTAGAATTTAAGCAGTAATGCAACATAATTATGAAGAATTGTATATAACATAGTCTTGATTACTTACATTATAGTCTACTAAACACTACATCACAATTTAAGTAAAAACTAACTCACAATTAAACAATTATGAAGAACGAGCTTACCTGTCTAGCCTTGCAGTAATCAAGATCAGTCCACGAAGACTCATCAAAAACCTTACCGGCCGGCCAACTTGGATTAGGAACCAACGCTGATATAGACGACGTGATAACCACGCGCCGTACTTTAAACTTCTTAGCGGCTTCAAGTACATTAATTGTACCATTCACGGCCGGCGATACAAGTTCATTTTCTGGGTCTTTAGGATCTTCAAGTGTACAAGGAGATGCCACGTGGAAAACCCCCTTACAGCCTTCCACTGCCTTGCATATAGAATCATAGTCTAACACATCAGCCTCGAAGATTTTGAGGTTTACGCCGGCGGAAGGGAGGAGGGTGAAGAGGTGAGAAGCGTCGGAAGATGGGTAAATGGAGGCATGGATGGTGGTGTAGCCGTTTTGGATTAGTGTTTGAACTAGCCATGAGCCGATGAAACCATTTGCTCCGGTGACGCAAACTGGTTTTTTGTTTTGAGTCGACATTTTTTTTGATTTCAGTGTTGTGTTCTGTTCTTGTCTTTATCTTGTCTTGTGAAAATGCGCCGTCTCTGTTTTTTCATCGGAAAAGATATAGTGAAACATAAATTATGATTTAGTACCTAATTTTGTTTTAATTTACAATTTAGTCTGGCTAATTTGTTAAAATTATTTTTAAGTCCTTGTGATTTAGTGTAATTTAATTATTATAGAATATAGTTGTAATATGAGATAATCAACTACTCGATTATCAATAATCTATGTATAACATATATAAAAGCACGAATAATGTAGCAATATTTGAATCATACAAAATGCCGCAATATTTGAATCATACAAAAATGCCCTTTTAAAATCTTATGTTTCGAGATTAAATAAATCTTAATTAATTTATAAAAGCTAATTGAATTCAATTAAAAAATGATAATGTAACTACTAATATTGTTCATAAAGTATTAAAAAAACCAAATGTCTTATAGATGGAATTAGGATATGATTAAGTTTTAAACACCCCAACCTAACCCACAATATTTGTGTGCCCTAGTATTCATTTGCTAGATATACTTCTACCACATACTCTAGTACTAGTATTATATATATGTATGTATAGAGTATCATACAACTGCCAATAGCATTAGGGCTGTTGTACCCTATTATTATTTCCTTTCTTTTTAGAAACAGTGACAGAAAATAACGAGTCATGTCTTATTTGAATCCAAATTTAATTCACCTTTAATACCTCAGCTTTTTATCAGTGCAAGAAGCTTCTGGAATACCGATGAAGTTGCTAAGAGTTAGGGAGGGAGGAGTGAAATGATTTGTCTGACTTTAGCTTGGGTGTTGTGAATTAATCGAGCAAATTTGTGAAGCAAGAAAGGCGGATGAGTAAAGCCGGTGCTCCTAAAAATATGGTCTATCAAAATTTTCATTTTATTTGCATTTAAAATAGTGATGCGGCTGTTTTTGCCATTTAAAACGTTCAAAGCCAAAAAAACAGAAAACATTATACGAAGTTCACGTTTTATTCATGGTTTAAACGCGAATTTACTAAGGTCTCAGGTAAAAAATGATAATAAAATATTTTTTAAAAAAAAAATACAGAGATGAAAATGTAGATTAAGTAAATATACAAGGATAAAGTTTAATTTTTTTTTTTTAAAAAAAGTAATGCATAGTATTTTTAGGATTTAGTTATTTTTTTAAGATTTTCATTTTCAATTTGCTTAATCATAATCCTAATTGAAGATTTTAGGTTGATTGTTTGGTAATTGTTGTGTATTTCCATTCAATTTTGGATTTTCAGAGGTATATGCAATAGCACAACAAGCACCTCTATATTTCCTATATAGGAAATGTGAGATGTGTAGCTTTTTTTTTTTTTTTTTACGAAACCAAAGTCATTTGCGTTCCATTTTAACTAACAAAGGACGCAAATGGCTTTATTTTTTGCTGCTGATTTTGAGTTTTGCATCACGCTTGAACTAATAATTAATGCAAATGACATTTGCATCATTTCTGTATCCAACGCAAATTGTTCTAGTCTTATTTGCATCCCGAACAAAAGCATCGGCTATAAAATTGACGCAAATGGGGGTTAAAAGTGCGACGCAAATTATCGTTTTTCTTTTAGTGATCTAATCTAAATGAATCTTGCTAGTAGATTGTTGGTTAGGTCAAGGCCATTCTAGTGTTCGTTGCAATTGATAAATTAAATTACCTCGCTACTATTAAGATTGTTTATCGGTAAGAGTTTTCCATAACACTATGCCTTGTCTAACCTATTCAGAATAAAAAGATTGGTCGGAGATGCTAGTTCAATAGTTATAACTTATTTGTGATTTAAAATTATAAAGTTATTTTATAATCAATGGTCAAACATAATAATTTCATACCGAGTAAGTGTACTTTTAGCTGTATTCGTTTTCCTTTGTTACTACTATGTTTTCTTTAATTTAATAAGATTCTATCAATTCAAAATCTCCCATTTATTTTTATTCTAGCATTTTAAGAATAAGCTTAATCATTCTCTGTTGAATCGATCCTGTTTATTACTGTTTACAAGTTTTTCAGTAAGTGACATTACCATTTTTAAAACAAAAGGAGGGATAGAGCCCTTAATTAATTAGACAAGGCCAAAACATAACCATACAATCAGTATCTAAAAGATGATTAACATGAAGAGGAGGTACTTGTATTTATTCCCAAAAACTATCACCATGCATTACACCTGCAAGCCCTTAATTATTAAGAGCAAGTTTAATTCCAATTTTAATTATTTAATTCTGTTTTTCTTCTGGTCAACCATGGATAAGTAAAGTTCCCCTTTCCACGTATGGGAATAAATGGTCTCCTTAATATCAACATCACTCTCAAAGTCACTTGGTTAGACCCATCAAACACGCAATTACTTTGGAAAAAATGCTCTTTATTTAAACTTTTAATTTTTTATAAATATAGTGATACATTGTGCCATAATATTTATGGTTTAAACGCAAATTTATTAGGTAAGGTTTCAAGTAATAATGATAATAGTGATGGGTGTCGATTACACCAAAAATAAAACCTACTTTTCTTATAAAATAAACTTGTAAATAGGGTGAGAATGGTCGAACCCTCAGAACTAGCTTGTCGTAAATAATCAGAATCGAAATTAAAAACAAACTAAATAAAAAGGGAGATTAAAAATCGAAAGGAAATTAATTAATAAAAAAGAATTAAAGCAGACGATAGAATTTACTATAAAACTGAAACGATAGGAAACGAATTCTATTAAGGCATACCGCGGTGCGAAGTTCGATTCGATTGATCATTGATTTCAAAATGTTTCTTAATTTATATTACAGATAGGCTATAGATAAGAAAAATGTCGACCCAATCAATTCTACCGTATTAATAGGCTTCTAAGATACAATCTAATAACAACTCTTAATTAACTAGCAATCCTAAGTACAATGAAAGATTTAACCGTTATTGCCTTAAAATCTAGTAGAACCCTACACAGATTAACATAAACTACAAGCATCCATTTAAATCTGATTATATTCTTCCTTAACATAACCCAAAAGGTTTCAACCCAATCAGATTATATTAATTACTACTCTATCGATCTAACCAAACAATTACGGATTTAATTCAATCAAATAGCTATGAAAATTGCTATCAAATAAAACAATGGACCCTGTTAATTTATTCAATAGAATTTCACTAGGAGATATATTTTTCCAATAAATCACAGAAAAATTATAAATGCAATATAGATTAAGAAATTCAATTAAGTTCAATAATCTCACAATCAAAATAAAACTTCTATCTTGGTTCTAGCCTTAACTGAACAAAAGAATTAGACACGCATGGCTACGACAGAAAATATGATGATGAAGAAGAAAAAGATGAAAAAGATTGTGAAATCAGTTGTTCCAAAGTGTCAATCCCGTAACCTTATTTGTGATGACAAGAAGTGTTTATAGAAAACCTTGAAACTGACTTAAATACACCTGAAAAGTAGTGTCAACTAATACAATAACAGGGCGCACTAAAATTGATAATAAATCGGTTTTCTAGATTTTAAAACGAGCAGAATAGCCCTTAAGATATTTCGGGCCAGCCATCCTTTTAAAACAAATTGCGTCTCCCATTTTCCGCTTAGTCTCGTCCATTGCTAAAGATGAGACCGCCTTACTCTTTGCATCCTGAAAAATTCAGCAGTTTATATTTTTCATCGAAACACTTCAATTATGCTCATTTTCGCCAAATCCAACTTTTCCTAGCACAAAAAATAATAAATTAACTAAAACCACACTTTAAGCTTAAATAACGCAACATCAACACAAAAATAATAATAATAACAAGTTGGATTTGCATGCTACCAAATTTTTCCACACTTATCCCATCCTTGACCTTAAGCATGACTTAGAACTCGAAATCTAATCCATATAGGAGACCATAACTTCACAACGGAACTCAATTCAACATATGCAAAAACCACAAACAATGTAACATCGCAATTGGATACCAAACCATCAAAATCATCCCATCATTGTGAACTTAATTGAAAAAGGTTATACTAAGAATTTTAAAACACTCACACACACATACGAAGTTTGAATCAACAAATGTTTTATCGAGCAATAATCAAAACATATAAAATACATTTTCATAGCTTCAAGAAAATCAATTAATGAACAATTATAGGCTCTCATCGCGGTTACCTCTCCACTAATGTAGGACAAGTTTCAACCAAGGATCATTAGGTCTTTTATATGGGTAGCCTAGGGTGATGGTTACAAAGGAAAGAGATAATGTAAGATTAGAGAATAACAAAAAAAATAAGTCTTTTTATTTAACTGCAAAGGAGTGATGCACAATGTAATTACCTTTAGTACTTAGGTGGTGATTGATGCACAATACTAAACTAAAATTGCAACTCTAAAAAGAAAATTGCAGTTTTTTTTATTGTTATGCTACTTTTTTTATCTTTTTTTTTCTTTATTCTCTTTTTTTTCTCTCTTTTTTTTTTACAATGAAAAAAAGACATTTGCAAACCCAACAATAACTTAGAAATTTAAAAGAAAATAATTTTTGTGCTGAAGCTTTGCAATTAATACTTCATTATTTTTTCCATTCTTTTTTTAATAGGAAATTAAAATTTACACAATTAATTACAAATCACACAAGTAATATTGGGTATTTATTTTCAAAAATTATCACCAGGCATTACACCTGCAAGCCCTTAATTATTAAGAGCAAGTTTAATTCCATTTTTAATTATTTAATTATGTTTTTCTTCTGGTCAAGTTCCCCTTTCCGCGTATGGGAATAAATGGTCTACTTAATATCAACATCACTCTCAAAGGCACTTGGTTAGACCCATCAAACACGCAATTACTTTGAAAAAAATGCCTTTTATTTAAACTTTTAATTTTTTATAAATATAGTGATATAATGTGCCATAGTATTGATCTGCTAGATATAATTCTACCACATACTCTAGTACTAGTATAATATATACGTATGTATAGAGTATCATACAACTGGCAATAGCATTAGGGCTGTTGTGCCCTATTGTTATTTTCTTTTACTCTGAAAACAGTGATGAAAATTAACAAGTCATGTCTTATTTGAAATATTTTTACAAATTTTTTTGTTTATGTGAACCCAAATTTGTTTCACCTTTAATATCCCAGCTTTTCATCAATGCAAGAAGCTTCTAGAACATTGATGAAGTTGCTAAGAGCTGGGGAGGGAGGAGTGAAACGATTTGTCTGACTTTCATGAACTAACCGAGCAAATTATGTAAAGCGAGAAATGGCGGATGAGTAAAGCTAGTGCTCCTAAAAATAAGGTCTCAAAATTTGCGTGTTATTCGCATTTAAAACATTGATGCGGCTGTTTTTGTCATTTAAAATGTTCAGAGCCCAAAATTTGCATGTTATTCGCATTCATAGTATGTTCCAAAAATAATGTGGATGAAGAAATTATGCTACTCAAACTTTTGTGAACAAAAGAAATCATACATTTCTAAAACATATTAAAACATTCTTTGACTCATTCAAATTATGATCTTGACCCGTTTACTTGTCATCTCACCTTATTAAAATATACTGATTGAAATCTTTAAGTTATTTTTTTTTTAATGATAATCATTCAACAATTTCTAAGTGTCTAAATGAAGAAATTAAGCTATTCAAAATTGTCCAAAGGATAATGTGAACAAAAGAAATTATACATTTCTAAAACCTATTAAAACATTCTTTTGACCATTTACTTGTCACCTCACCTTATTAAAGTATACTAATTGAAAACTTTAATTTAATTTTTTTTTTAATGATAATCATTTGTTTTGACCCATAAAGCACGCAATTACTTTGGAAAAAATGCTTCATTCGGCAATTTCCCAGTCTCCAGAGACCGACACATGACATAAGATGGTCCATAGTTTCTAATTTTTGCACATAAGATATTGAGAATAAATAAGAGAGGGAAGTAGTAAAGGAAAGAGCATTGAAAATGGAGTTGAAGTGGTTAGTTGTGTGTTTGATCCTTTGGGTTAAAATAGAAGGAAACAAA
>CANUEY010249356.1:0-19459 GCA_948099555.1 Croton setiger
ATTATATTAATGAGTCTCTATCAAATCTAGTCATCATGGTTTTTTCCAAATGCACACCTAAAAATTCTTACTGTCAAATCAGAATTCATGTCTTTTATTTAAAATTTTAGATAGTTTAATTATATTGCAATTATATTTAATATTTTATTTTTAAATATAAAAAATCACAAATAAATCAAATAATACTATGAGTTATAAAATAATAAATAATTCTTTTTTATGTATCAAATAAATACTCACAATATAATTAGTATGAATTTAATTCCAAACCTTTAACATTTTTATGTACGGAGCGTGTAGCCGGGAAATGCATACTTCCCCTCTAATACTTTATGTACAGAGTTACTCCAAATATGTGTATACATATAATATATATAACACATTATTTTATATTCTTATTTTCTTTTCATTCATCAGTCTGACGTGTAACTAGAAGAAAAAGATGAGCATTTTGATTTTATAGACCTTGAAAAATGATTTGTGATAGTGATTGATTTGACAAATTGGTGATCTTCGTTAATCACATTGGCTAATCGGGTTTTCTGTCATAAAAAAAATTAATATTTTTATCCTAAAGTTTATTTGGAATTTAATTCTGATACGAAACTAATACTTTAATAAATAACGAAATGCATGGACTTTATGCCACCCAATTATTGAATAATGACCATAGATCTTCTATAGGAAGTTGAATGTGTTTTAATTTGATGAGATATATTAAATTTGTATTTCAATTAATACTCATTCCATTTTCAAATAAATTCTCTAAATATAAATATTCAGTTCTCATATTTTAACTAAATTATGATAATTTTGCTTTTATACCCTTAAAATATTAATAGATAATGAATTTTGAAATGTGAAAAATATTTAAGTGAGAATAAATTTTATATTTCTAATATAATAATTATCATTTTTTAATATTTCTTAATATTTGTATAAGTAGAGTTAGAACACTTGTTTGAGACGGAATGATTGTATTTTATTCTTTACGGAATAAAATCACTAATAAGTTTATTTAAACAAGTGAGATCAGGACCAACAGTGAAATTACCACGGAGTTAGTCTAGTAATTGTAATAATGATTTTTCTGTTGGTACCGCCCCTACCACCATCAACGGACCAACTGCTAATTCTAGTACAAAAAACAAACAAAAAGCAAAACAAGAGTTTAGAAGACAGTTTCTGCCACAAAATGCTATAGGGCCTACAAATTTAGGTGGAACCAATCGCTTTTGAGGTAGCTTTTAACATTAATGTTAAAAATGTATTTAAATTGTTCGGTAAAATAATTTTTAGGTAGCTTTAAGTTGTTTAAGTAATGTTTCACAAAAAAACTAACTCTATTAGCTTTTAGCGTTTCGTAAACAATTGATACAAATGACTTTACTCAAACAACTGAATGGTATTCAAACAACTAATTTTGCTGAATATATTCTTAATAGTTAAATTGACAGAGCTTACCGAGTTGATAAACAATTATCATTGTGGCAGTCGGTAATGCCTCCATGGCTCTACCACCAAGGAGGCTGTTTAGCGTTTTACCAAGATTCAGTCCAAGGAGACCGTCTTCACCTCCGAGTAGGGCATTAGTATCATTACCAAAAACACCAATATGGAGAAGCAAAACAAGGAAGATTTTAGAAGCCATCTTTTGCTATCAATATATTGATATGGTAGGAACCACAAGTAGTGTGGTGGTTCAGCGTTTCATCCCTTAAGCATGAGGTCAGTGGATCCAATGTTACCTATGTGAATGGAGCAACTCCTATTGGCCAACCAACTTCTATGGCCAACCATTTACCGTTTGGTTTGACTTCTATTTTTAGCCAAGTTATGTGTGTGTATATAATAGGCATGCAAATCGGGTAAATCTATTTTTTCTTTTTTTTTTTTTCCAAACAAATTTGGTTATCTATTGAAAAGAAAAGGAAGGGAAATGAAATGCCTTTAGTATGGGTATCATCTATATAGCTAGATACTTAATTATTTATTTAACTTTACAATATATTTTTAATTTTGTATCATTGTATATAATTAATTAACTAATTAAGTACTTAATTATTTAGGAAAAAAATAAAGCACTAATTTCAATTATTTTACATTTCGTTTTGATAAAACATAATTTAAATTTGAGCATAAAATTTTAAATGAGGATTAAAATAACATTATTTGATAGAATATGATTTCAATAATTATTATTATTATTATAATATTATAATTCAAATTTCAATATGAAAAATTAAATTATTAGTTCGTTTTATAATTAAAATAATATTTATAATTAAATACGACTTAAATTTATTTTTATTTAAAAAATAATATAACGATCAATAATGGTCACTAATTACTTGGTCGCTAATTCCCTCCCCAATAGCGCTTGATTACACTAAAAGTTTCGTTGTGAGTGCTGTAAAATCGTCGCCACTTTGTCGCTAATCATTCCAAACAGTTATGTTGAAAGTAGAAGAAAATTTAAGCAGACTAATGGTCACATAAAATCATATTTTCCAGATGTAAATTAATCACCAATAATCGCCACAAGAACACAGTCCTTCCTGAAAACAATGAAATCTGTGAGTATCCCTAAGAGTAATTGTTGTAGCAGTAATTTTAGAGATAAATTTGATTGCATTGTGACAATCCCCACAAACCCTAAGATTTTTCATAACAAGTATAGGTTCCGAAGCTTTTGTTGAAAGCAGTCCAAATGCTATTGCTAATTTCTCACTGTGATGCCTTATCTTATACTCTTTTTCTTCTTCTTCCGTCTCATCGTCCTTAACCAGTGCCCATCTTACATCAGGCACATATCCTGCACGCTTCATTTTTACCATCAGCTGATCCAAGTATTCGTTAATCTCCTTAATCATCGGATGATATCTGTCTTCAGCAACAAAGATATGTACTCTTTTGTTCACCTCAATCCAGCTACACCCAGGTTTCTTCTTTATGCCTTTAGCGCGCATAAGCTTTCTAATTCTACTGGCATCTTCCCATTTGCCTGCACTTATATACATATTGGAAAGCACAACATAAGGTGTGGCATTTGTAGGTTCCAACTGCAAAATATGACTTGCTGCCCTCTCAGCTAGTTCCATGTTTCCATGCGCTCTGCAGGCACCAAGTAATGCGGCCCAACCAATGGAATCAGGGCTAAATGGCATTTTCTCAATTAGTTCTTCAGCTTCACTCAGTTTGCCGGCTCGACCCAAAAGGTCAATCATGCATGAATAATGTTCCGATTCTGGTTCAATGCCAAACTTGTCTTTCATCAAACTGAAATACCTCTTGCCTTCTTCAACCTTTCCAGTGTGGGCACAAGCAGAAAGGACTGAAATAAAGGTTACTCGTGTAGGAGAAATACCAAGCTCAAGCATTTGTTTGAAAAGACGTAATGACTCAACTCCAATCCCATGTTGTGAATAGCCTGCGATAATTGAATTTAATGAAACGCTATTGTACTCTGGCATTCTATCAAATAAACGTCTAGCATCTCGAAGATTTCCACACTTTGAATACATGGCAACAAGAGCATTATTCACAGAAATTTGATTCGAAGGGATCTCAGATTTTATAGCCAATGCATGAATTTGCTTCCCATGAGATGGAGACGACAAATTAGAGCATGCTCTAATTACACAAACAAAGCTACAATCATCTGGCCGATGACCACCACATTGCATCCGAATAAACCAATCAAGAGCCTCCTCAGATAATTCCTCATCTAGTGAATACCCATAAATCATTGTGTTCCAAACAATCGAGTCAGGTGCAGTTATCTCTTCAAACACTTTCCTGCAGTCCACCATGCTACCACCACACTTTGCATAAAAATCAATCAAACCACTGCCTACATGAGAATTCTGATGAAATCCAGTTTTGATCAACTTGGAATGGTACTGAAGTCCTCCAAACAAGCTTCCCAAGCTTGTAAATGCAGTCAAAACACTTGCCAGAGTAAATGTATCAATATCTATGCCTTTGAAAATCATTTCTTGAAACAATGCCAGTGCTTTAAACCCCTCTTTATGCTGTCCATATGCCACAATCATAGTGTTCCAAGAAACTTTATCTCTGTTCTCCTCCCTCATATTACAGAACACATTTTCTGCCTCCAGCAAGAGCCCATTTTTACCATAATAAGTAACAAGCGAGTTATTCACTGAAACATAACAGTCAAACCCAGAAGAAACAGACAGAGAATGCAACTGCCTAATCAATTTCACATCATCAGAACAAGCAGTAATAACTCCAGAAAAGGTGAATCCATCCATTTCAAGACCAGTCAGTCTCATTTGCATAAACAATTGTAGAGCAGGTGAAACATTCCTGCAATCTGCATAGGCATTGATAAGGGTGTTGTATGAGACAACATCTGGTTGAGGAATTTGATCAAACAGCTGGTGTGCAATGTCAACCAACGATTCTTTGGCATAAGCACCGAGGAGAACATTGAAAGAGAAGATATTTGGTTGGTGGGTTTGGTTGAAGGCATGATGGGCAGCATTAAGGCGGTTGCATTTGGAGTAAAGAATGATAAAATGGTTGGAGAGATAGGTTGAAGAAGGGACCAGAGATTTGATGTACAGAGTGTGGAGAGATTTGGCTGTTATAAGGTCTCTGTTGGTTATGCAAGCTTTCAGAAGATGGCAGAAGGCTTGGTAAGTCCATCGGAACATTACATTTGCCTCTTCAAGTTGCCATTTTCTTGGAATCTTGAAAAAATGAACCAGAAAAATACAGAATTGCAGTTAGGAGAAAAAAAATGACTTGGAGGGATAGCAAACTTCGGATTGGTAAAACAAAGCGAACCGAACCTATGAAACCGACAACCTGAAACTCAAAGATTTTGGACCAAAGACTAAAAAACTGTGAACCCAAGATGATCGGTTTTTCCCTTTATAAATCACAAACCAATCCAAATCATCGGTTTGACCAAACTTTTGGTTCGTTTCGGTCTCATTTATCGGTTTGGATCAAAATCTACTCATAGCTAACCTGAATCTCCCTATTTCAAGAAACTGCTGTACAATATCTGGCTTGGGTTAAATTAAAATTGAGTTTTAATTTAATTGCCTACCCATCATCCTGGGGTTCGGAGGAATCAAAACTTTCGTAGTTTTTTTTTTTCGATGAAAGATCCCCAAATGTTTTCCTATACAGTTGTAGATTATTGGTCGAAATTATTAGTCGAACCAATATTGTCCTTCAATTCAACTTGAAGAAGATGGTAAACGAGTTGAGTTGCTTTCGAGTTCCTTAAAGCTCTACTAAATAAAAATTTTGTTCACAAGCAGATTGAAAAATAAACCAATCCCACCATAAGCTAGTTTTTTGAGCTTGTGCAGTAAAGAAGTCAAGCTTGAGCTTTACAATCGAACTCTTTAGTGTAATGAGTTTGGCTTTATCTAGCTTGTTCATAAGCTTATTATTTAAATATTAAGAAGAAAATAACATCATTTCGATTTATCAAGCCTGAACTCGAGCTCGATAAGTTGAACTTATTAAGCCAAGCTCGAGCTTGAGTATTTCTAAATGCACCGAACACGTATACGAGTTTAACTAATTTTGAACAAGCTGAGCTCGAACCTCATAATTATTTTTTTAACTCAACTTGATAAAGCCAGAACTCTCAACTCTGTTCTGTTAAATTCATTTAATCCCAGAAATTTATGCCTTAGTGCATGTCACTTTCCTAAGATTTTCCCCTTGCCTCCTATGAAAACAACCTTTCTATAAGCATAGTGTGTCTATCGTCCTCAGCTTTTATACAGCTCCACCTTCAAATTAATACAAAATATATTATTGAAATTCAGTCAAGAAAATAAAATTCATAAAAACCAGTGTTCGAAGTAAATATTTCTCATTACACAAATATTTCATTTACAAGCAGTTCATTTCCAAGAGTTCATAGTTTGTCAAAGTAAAGAATAATTAAGCAATATAAATATTCGACTGAAGCCTTGAAGGTAATTATGCATACCTTCAATTAAAGGAGATCAAGAACCAGGTCTTTCTGATGGCGGGCACTGACGAGCAAGAAAAGGAGTGTTCACAACCGTACCAACAATGTTGTCACCAACAGTTACAGTGCTCCCTTCTGAAACAGTTTGCCTCTTAATGTAGCCCAAGCCATAATGTTCTGATCCATTTCTTCCAGAAGTGTAGCTTGTCAGTTTTCCCACCTTCACGAATTGTTGAGATCAATTAGCAATTAGTACCACATTAACTAGATATTGCAACATACAGATCAGTTAACTGAGTTCTAAGGCATGTACGGCAAAATTTGCTATTTCAATAGCATTTAATTGTATACAAAATGCTAAAAAGATTAGATGGTGAGAGAGTTAATTGTTTATAAAATGCTTACTTAAACTTCTAAAAGTTACCTTAAAAGCTAACTTATTGAACGCTACAAAAATAACGCTTAGCTTTTTTACCATACAAAACACTAAAAAACTACTTCAAAACCTATTGCCGAAGATAGTCTTAATGTGTAAACAATATTAGGACTCACCTTTTTCCCATCAATCATAATCAGGCTCCCGGGTTCTGATGATGCTGACAAATGAATACCCCATAAGTTCTGCTTCACTCCGCCGTAGGTTATGAGTCTGGAAATAGTTTCTTGTCCCTTGTAACATCCTGAGAGTGCGACAGTCAGATCATAAAAAGTTTGCTTTTCAACAGACTAACGATAATTGTCAGGGGAAGATTTAAGGTACCCTTGTTTAGAGAAATCGAGTTCCAGAGACCAGCCTCCAGGACATTGAATTCATCAGTGAGCTCTGACCCAGGAACAGGTACTCCTGTAAAAAATTAAATTTAAGATGTACATGCATAATCGTAATAGACATAAATGAAGTCCAAAAAGTAATCAATATGCAAATGTCTTCAAAACAGCATTGCTTGAAGATCGAACTAAAAATATAACCGAATCCACCTACAAATACCATGAATTTGAAATGCATGTACCCATGTCCCCTGTGTTTAAACAAATTTTGTTAATACTGAAGGGATTGTGCATGTTGAGATGCCGGATGCATGCATAAGCTACTAAGTAAAGCTGAGATGTAATGACTAAAAGCAACATGTGCAAATAAACTAATGACTCGGAGTCCACCTTGGATAATCCTCAGTTTTTCCCAGGCATTAGAACCCATTGGAATCACACCCTTAGATAGGAGGGTTTTCCATACAGATCCGGCAGCAGCTGGTGACATCAACATAGAATAACCTTCTTCAGAAAGAATATTCCCTACCCCAACAGTAATGGGCATTCCATTTACCTGAAATTCAAAGAAAAAGGACCAATAACATAGTATAAAACTAAAGAGAAGGAACATCTTTTCCCTTCTCTTTTAAAAAACAACTGCTCCAAATGATCAGAAGGAAAATGACAGCCTGATATACACTTTCAGAAGGAGTAGTTGTACATAACAGATTGTATGTACTGAGAGAACCAATATATGAAATTCACAGAGAATTTTTCCGAAATTTTCACAAGCTTACACTATAATGACGATGAGTTCCATATGGTTGTTCAACGAGATCACCAAGATGCAAGTCAATCATTAGCTGTTAGCAAGCCAAAAGCAGTAAAGGCCAATTTCTATACAGGAAGAAAAATTTCACATTCATGAGGAACTTCCTTACTTGGGTGCTTTGAGGTCCAGCTAGAATAAAGAAAGAAGTTTTCTTAGTAACATCCTGAATTTCTACTTTGTCAGAAAAGAATATATACCTGAAAGTAAGACAAAGTTAGGTTCACGTTGATAGTGATTGAACATATAGCAAACAGAACTACAACATAGGAGAAAGGAACCAAGATAAGGCATGCTTGTTTGAATATAGAATTAAAACAAAAAAAAAAAAAACAGAAAAGATAGAGACATCGAGAACAAGAAGGAGAAGGAAATCAGAGATATCTGCAGCTAAAACCATGAACAAGCAAAACAAATTCCAATATTGCAGCCAATCAATCTTCACTACGAAAGCACCACCTAAATTGTGAATAACAACTTTAAGGCATTCTAGAATGCAGAAATGGATGAAGAAAGTGATGAAAATAGAGGAAAGTTGATAACCAGACATCTCTACACCAATGTGAATCAAGACTTTTTCTTTTCATAAAGTGCAAGCACAGGATGAAACAACTAGGCACTGAAGAGAACTTATAGATAACAATTATACAATCAATATTCTTTTAACTAACAATTAAACATTCATGCTAGAAAGCGGATACATGCATCTCAAAAAGAATGCCTACGTACTTGTTCAGCATTTGAGTTATTCTGCCACAGTTCCCTGGTGAGACGACCAACATGACTGAATTTTTCTGCACTTGCACACAACCTTAACGAATCACTAAAAACACAATTTCACTGCTGGAAAGGCAACTATGATGTCTAAACAGGGTAAACGATAGTACCATGATCCATGCATATGCAAGATCTATTGTCCGAGCTGTTGGCGTAACAAAAACAGTGTCGCATCCCTATTGATTTCAATCGAACAAAACCTATCAATTACCGCGTGAGACTGCATGAAGTAAGACTGTAGTACAAGTTTGAATTGACTTGACAAATGGAATATTACAAAAACATACCCCTCCAGATTTTTACCTCTCCATCATGAAGACATTCAAAATTTGCTGTGCTTTGGTTATGAAGAAACTGAATACGATCATCCCCACTAACTTAATATGTCAAATAATAAAATTCAATTAACTACAAAGAGTAGAGAACTTAAAAGCAACGATATATTAACTGAAATCTTATTGACATGAATGTATGATAAAGAGTAAAAAGCAAAAGAGAATACCTCTTATACGTCCGAAATGTGAAAAGTCCAAAACCTAAGCCATGAAAAATCACATAAAGAAATCAACAAAACCAAAGATAATGTAGCAATTTTTTTATAATTTATTCAACTTCTATGATGATAATCAATAAAGAAAACGTCACCAACCAATCAAAATTTGAACTGCAGTAACAAAGAAACAATCTACATCCAATTTCCATATATGAATTATCCATGCCAACAAATTGCTCTCAAATTTCTTTAGTCCCATTGATAAAAAGATTCAAATCATAGCAACTCAATTCAATCAAAACAAATGACGAAACACAAGAGAATTGACATTTTCTACTTTAAACAATTATGGTGTTTCATAAAAAGATAGCAACTTTTTTCCCCTTTCAGGGAGCTAGAATATGAATACCTACCACAACCCCATTATTAAATGCCTCCAATGCTTCATCATCATTATCAAATGTTTCAATGATTTCATCTGCTGAAACCTTTGCGCCCTCTGCCGTCGCTATTTCCTGCGAGAAGAGAATTTGACAAATTCTAATTATTTTGATTCAACACTGAGGTTGAAAATCGGACCAATAATAATAATAAGGAAAGGTTTCTTACAAGAAGGTCATGATCGATAGGAGGAGGTGAAAGGTCAAAAGGGGAAGAAGCAGAAGCAGAAGCAGAAATTGGATGCCAAGAATCAGCTTTGGATGAGAGAAAAGTAGAAATGAGCTTCTGGGTATTATTCTTCTTCTTCTCCACAATCTTCCCAGTGCAAAACGCACCGTTTAAGTGTGGATGAGAATTGAAGGTCTTGGTTCTGGTACGATGAAGGAGGTGAAAATAGGTAGTAGTTGATGTTGCCATTTTCTGAAGTCTAGAGCAACACTGAAGCTGAGGCTCGTGTTCCCCTGGAAGTAGGAGTATTCGCTAAAGACCTCGCAAGTGGCCAAGAAATGAGTCACAACATCATATACATCAAAATTAGAAATTTGAAATAAAATAAAATCAATTTAATTTAAATGACTATTAAAACTAGGTTAGGACACAGAATCAGTTTAATTTAAATGACAATTAAAACTAGGTCAGGACGCAAAAAATCCATACACTGGTTAGCTATTTAATACTCGATTCAATTCAATATGTAAAAATTTGAACCAAAACTTTGGAGTTCGACACTTATTGAATTAATAGGTAAAAACTTAAACCAAACCTTAGAGCTCGGCACTTATCGAGCACAATCTCAAGCGCAGTATGTTTGAACTTGCTTGGTGAGCTAAGTTCGAGAGCCATGTCGAAGCTCAATTTGAGTTATAGCTAGAAGTTAGTGAAGTTGTTTTTAGATTGGTTCGATAAGTTTAAATCTCCATTCAACTATCAATTTCAATGCTATTTAGTACAAATACCCTTTAAACATGAATATTATGGCGCACTAAGATATAATTTAGTGGCAAGTTATCTATAATCTAATAAATCCTAATATTTTCCAAGACACGAGAATGAATGATGGTTATATGACATTTGTTAGTAGTCTTGTGAACAAAGTTGGGTATAGAAAATATATTCTGCCAAATACAACATTTGAACTACAAATATATGTAATATATATCCCTCTCTGGATTGCTTCCAGGTTAACAGAAGAGGGTGATAACTTGATATTGATACATATTGCATTTTCTATACAGATATTCCGGAATATATCACCACATATCATATAATTAGAGCTGAAAATACAGATCTCTGACACTTCAAAACATCCGGTTAAACCCCTTTCCAATCCGATCGTCATTATCATTGCACATCCTGATCTGCACGGTTTTCAGGTCTGGGGGCATCTGGATAAGCTTGTCCTTGGTCTCTAACATCTCTAAACATTGAAAAAAAGGAGTTTAGGCCTTCAGAAGATGCCCCTCCCAAGATCCATAACAATAGCGAGCTAAATGAGTTCATGGATCCAGGATTCGGACCAGTTTCTGGTTGCTGATTATCTGTTTGATCTGGAATCTGTGTAGCATTGTCTACTCTACCCAGGTTGTCATTTCCCAGGGGCTGTTGTGGTGGCCCAGGTGGCACTATCCCATTTCCTGGCATTGCTTGGTCAGTTCCAGGTCGAACCAATTCTGTATTAACACCTTCGTTCCTGGTGTTCAATCTTGTAATGTGTAAAGTTGATGCGAGTATGGTTGAGGATGTGATGTGGAAGTCTGGATGTTGCTGAAGCTGAGATCGCCGGTTTTGCATAAATCTCTGCAGGGCAGGTACCTGAGATAAATGCAAAAAAGGAAAATATTCATACTGATGGACCAGAATGGAAATGAAAATGTTCCCTTTTAACAAATTAGTGACAGCAAATAAAAGAAGAACGGGCAACTTTTACCGAGTCATTTACAAAACTTATAATGACTTCTGGTAACAATGTCACATATGCAAAAGAAAATTTGAGTCCTACCTCAAAACGGTTCCAGAAGTATAGAATAAGGTGCTGCATAAATGCCGCAGTTGTAGATAGAGCCAAATATGAGAACCCTGGAAAATGATTTAAGATATGTCCTCAGATAAAATAAAATAATAAGTTTTCAAGCTATGATGAATCAAAAAGAGCACTAGGACCATACCATAGGCATAGGAAAAGAAGTAGATATGAAAAACTAGAAAATAGAGCAAGAAGAAGCGCGGAAAGAACTTCATCGATATCGGAGTGCGGACACTGCAAGTTGACAATCTCATTATAAGGACAGCAAACAACAATAAACCAGGGTACAAGCACAACAAACACCCATTTTTGCATACACCCACCTAGATATAGAATGAGCTAAATACTGAAACAGATTGAAATATGATGACCAGCTTTATGATTTATATAGCGTACTAAAATGATGTGGATATCAATCAATTTGTATATCTTACTTCATGCTGCTCATTAAGCTACCAAGACTATTCCCAGCATTAAAACATCCAAAATCAATAAATTGGAAAACCATCACATCCATCTCTTTAAGCCCCAATTACACCCCACCCCCACCCCTCTCCTCCTCCTCTTTCTCTTTTTTATACAGAGTTGGAAGTACTTGGAACATTTTCTACACTTTACAACTATCAAAGACACAGGTAACTAAAATGGACAGGTATAGACCAGCAAAAAAAAAAAAAAAAATCCACAATCAGAAATAAAATCTTGCTTTTCATGAATAAGTCATAACATGCAGAAATTAAAGTAGACTAACCTGATTAGTGTGAATAATTCACACAACCAAACAAGAATTAAGACCATGAAAGCCAACAGCTGATCATCATAAAACTCAAACAGAAAAAATAAGATGCCAATCATTATCTGCAAAATTGGAATTCAGAAAAGTCCATCAGTTCCCTCTCAGTGAAAAATACTGGCATAAATGTAGAAAAATGAAATTATATTATAGGCAGGAATCAAGCAAGCAAGGGAGAAATGAACTACAGGGAAGAATATCTAATCAATAGTTACTCAACAAGAATTTTACTTACAGGAACGAAGACGAGTGACTCAATCACATGCACAAAGATCAGCTGAAATGTCGGCAACCGATGTCGAGCATGGTGTTGAAGCTGCACTGCATAATTTCCAGAAAGTTAACATGTGATAATATTGAATGTAAGAAGGGCATAAATGAAAGCTTGAGGGATCTTAGAAAATAAAGGAACAAATTGATTTATGAGTAAATTAAAAATGAATTATAAGGATGCAAGTGAATAGTGATAATGCTGTTTCACATCCTTCAAAAAACTAATTGACATAAAGTGTACCTGTAAATTTTAACATGCGAGTTTGCGTCTCTCTCAGTGTAAAGGACACTGACATTGTGGTGGTGAAAAAAACGAACAGTGACATCATAAGTACACCACACTTGATAACCAGATAGTCTATATGGAAACCAACAAGAAGCATAAATCATCAGAATGCTAATTAGATCCATCGATTAAATGAAGTTAAAAAGTTTATCATGAAATACTAGCAAGCCAATATCAGCTGAAGGATAAATCACTGCTAGAATTGCAACCTATTTCAATATGTTTGTATACAAAAGGCATATATTAACAGACCTCCAAATTTTGCTGGACCCTCCACCAGTTGTTGTGGATAACTAAGATTGTAGAACTCCTTTGTCTGAAAATTATAAAGATAACCTGCCAAAAAAAAAAGTCCCACAAAGTTAGATATGGTGAAATAATATATTACTAAAAGTTAGCAGCCAGAGAACACGAAGAACAGAAGTATTTGCAATCTAGTTTGTTTGATTTGTGAAGTTCAATGACTTGAAACAAAGAAAAGCTAAAGCACAAAAAAATAATCCAAGAAAAAAAAAAACTTATATGCCTAGATAAGCTTAAGCATTCATGAGTTCTAAATAATATATTAGACGAACCACATACAGGGAAGAAATTTCAGATTTAGTTAAGTACGAATGCCAGTAAAACCATTACCTTGTCCAGGAGAACTCAATAAACTATTCATCAGTATGGTATCATATCCAACAATTCTATTAATGAGAAGCTGCTGCCACCTAGAAATAAGAAATTACTCATCATGGACAAGCATATAACCTGTGCTTATCAAGAAAATAAAGATCACACAACCCAATCAGCAATATTTACAGGTTCTGTAAGATTTGCTTAGTATCAAGAATGGCAAAAACACCTCCAAAAACATATATAGATAACAAAAAGAAACAAGACAGGTTCGTCTAGGATCTCTCATGTCCTCCTCTTTTAAACACCAGCAAACTTTTTACATGATGAAGTTTTCAACTGTCAGGCCACTGAAAACAAATTTTTTGGCCAACCCCAAACTCTAAACCCTCAACCAAAATAATTTCATATTACAAGTTCAAAAGTTTCTGATCCATGAAATAATTAGGAGATTATGATAATGAACTGCTAAAAATTTCCATTCAGTCTAAGAAAAGTTTTTCCTGGTTCCAAGTGACCATGATATCTAGGAAATAAAATATTTTAGCTTCGAAAAATGACCTGTTTCCAAAGCAAGGGTGCCGAGCTGATATGCTAATGTTAACTGTACGTATATTATGCCGAGACTTGGCATCTTCAGGAAGCAAGAAATAACCCTGTCACCAAAACGATTATTAAATACACAGACTAATGAACACAGAAACAACAGCCAAAATCATTTTAAAGTTGAGAAAATTTCACAGAGTAACATCTAACATAATAAAATTCATAAAATGGAACTAAAGAAACAACAGCAACAATTGAAAACAAAACAAAAGAATGACATATAACTACCTTTTCCATAGTGTACAAATAAGTTGGTTCAAACGCCTTGCTTTTCTTCTCTAACCATGAAACTGAAATATGCAGACAAACTTTTACTAACTGTAACAAGCATATTCCACATCAGAGGTAAATCAATATGAAAAGCTATAAGCTCTACTATTCACTTTAATTCATGGCAAAACAGAAATGATTTTTCAGCGACAACAGATGTATCCTGCCTACAGAAAGTGACAATTCCTTCTTGCTTAGAGGTTCCCCCATTCCTTTCTCTCCATTTAGACCCAGAAATTAGCAACAAGAGGAAGTAAAAGAAAGTCCAATCCATGTGTTGTAAGGACCACTTAAATGAACAACTTCGCCAAAAGTTTTACATTTACAGCATCAGTAGATAGAATCAAAATTCCTCAAGTTGTTAAAGCTAAAGCTAAACATTTTCTAGTTTTGTACAGTACAACCCTACATTGAGCCTCATCAAAGACATAAAAATTAAGAGCTTTTAGATTATTCCTGGAAGTGCTAACACCCAGCTCTTTTGAACAAGCAATAAACCCAAACCACATTGAAAAGGATAGAGAAAGGAAGAACTAAAGACAAAAGTTATTTTATGTCTACAAGCGACAACACTATTCGAAATGGCAAAAAGCAAAACAAGCAGCTGTTTTACCTGCATATGCATTAAGCCTGTCCAAGTAAAATATTTTCATCCACTTCGGAACATCAAGATTTAAATGGATGCCTGTTATATTCTGCATTTAAAATTACAAAATTCAGGAATAGGTCTTGGAATTCAATGATTACCAAGCTAGGATCAGAAAGCATTGAGCATATTTCTGTTAATATATCAAATACCTAAAATTTGCAAAGATAGTAGCAAGTTAAAGGCTTTGGATACGTGGAAGGAAGGAGGACAATGCAAAGATTTTGCATGAAAGGGAAAATGCAAGAAACGGAAATAAATGGATCCGTATATTTGCAAATACACTTCATGAAAACAAGTGTGCAGTTTAATGCGAGCAAAAAAGAGATGCAGCACAGAAAAAAAGAATAAATTTAGCACCAGTATGAATTTTCTTTCACTATCTCACCCACAACTTCTGGAAACTCCGTATTATGTTCACTGCATGCCTCCAAATGAATAATAGACGCCTGTGACACCTCTTGCCAAAACGAATAATGGCTACTTTAAAAGTTTCCTTGACTGATGCAGAGAAACTACTGCATGCATCTATTTTATCAGCTTTGCCAACAACATCATCAAAACTTGGCTTAGAGCTTTCACCATTATCAGAGCTTGCAGTTTGATAATCAATTTGTTCAGAATCCGTCTTCCAAAATTTGAACGCTGAATTCCCTTTCTTAGCACTTGAACCAATCCAATTTAACCAAAAGTTTGGAGCTAGAAATGTCAACCCATCTTCGATCATATTTGACAATTCTATCTCATTTGTTAAAGTCTCTGCACCAGGACCATCTACTGGAATGGATTCAGATTCAGTATGTGACCACAAGCCAGCACTAGTTATCTACCCAAAGAAGCAGAAGTCAGTATTTGCTTCATGAAAGTAAAACCAACCTAAGGAAAAATATTAAGAAAATAAAATAAATCTTACAACATATTCAACTGTTAATTTGAAAATCAATGCAAAGAACATAATGAAGTAACAAAACAAATTTTGAAGCACAGGAATCAGAAAATAAGTTGAGAACTGGTCAGTACAAAATTCTAATTCACTATAACTAATACCAGCTTGAAGATTATATACCTTGATTTGAATAAGCTGAGCCTCCATTGTTTCAACCCCAGAGAACTCACTTGAACACCCAGGCTTCATTTGCAAAAGAATCAGTTCAGCAAACACAAAAAATCCAGGATCAAGAAACAGTAACAAGTAAGAAAACAGCTAATCACAAAGAATCAACATTCAATATTTCATTCCCTCTGCTTGAGCCAAATTAGGAACATGGGTATCCTTCAAAACTTGTCAATTCTACACTTCCTTTCTCACTCTTCCATTCCATTCAAAAAAATGCAGCACTTTCAAACTAAAGAAAAATAACTAAGTACAATTCATCCCCACAAAGAAAATCCAATTTCAAGCTTAAGCTCTAGCAATCTGAAAAATAACTCAATTTCAAAAGAAAACAAAATAATCAAAGCAAAACTGAAAAAGGAACCAATTTTTTCAGCTAAACAACATCAATTCGAAAAAACAATAAACCCAAAAAGATCATACTACTATATTTTTCAAGCAAGACCTTAAGAACTAAAAGACCCTTTTAAAAACAATAAGGGATAAAATTAAAGAAAGAAAAATACCTGTTGAACATAATTGGCGTGCATAACAACAAGAATGCAGAAAAGAGTGATTGCTACAAACAAATACATATACTCCAAAGCAGCCCTTACTCTAGGCGTTAGCATCTGTGAAAATCTCTCTTGTACCCTTATAAATGTCTGCTCTGGATCCATTTTTCCTTCTTTCTATCTATTTCTTGATCTATTTATCCTATCTATATATATATATACCTGTATATGCATATATGCTTTGTATATAAATTGTAAATTTCTGCATATTATATCTATAGATATGAGCGATTATAGGAACTTAAACTTGTGGGGTTGAGGAGAGAAGCTGTTTTAGGAGGAGAAACGGATAGAATTTGGATCATTTCGTATTATCGGTGTGATCGAAAGAGTCCTTATTTTCAGAATTTTCTACTTCAATGGAAGGCATTTGTTAATGTTGGAGATGACGGAGAGAGACAGAGTGTTTGTTTCAGGGAGTTATTTTGATTCAAAATAGGTAAATGGTTAGCCCGAGTACGACATACGATTACCCCAAACCGAGATAATGATATTCTTGTTCGTGAATTGACGACTTTTGGAATTCTGGCACAGTAAATTATCCTCAAATCCTTGTAATTTGGTCTAACTTGCAAATTACTCCTCTAATGTTAATTAAAAAAAAAGTAATTATTATCTGATTAACTTGTTCAATTGTCAATTTCTAACAGTGTAATGTTATTCTCAAATTCAAACTTAAATCACAAGATTACAAAAAGCTTTGCTCTTAATGCGAAAAATTTACTCTTAATAAATCTCGTTCATTTTATTGTTTGCATATCGTGATAAATCTCCGAATTAATTTGATTAATTAAAAACTAAAAATAAAAGGAAATTAATTAATTTTATTTAGTCTTAACTCCACAAAATACATAAGAAGAGAATACATATGATTGTAAATTATAATTATAATTAGTTCCAATCAGTGCAATTGTATTGATTGGTTTGACAATTAAGCATGCAAGGTCCCTTTGGTCTCACAGCCCAATTACAAGTAGCCTTAGGATTACAATGTGAGCAAATATGATAATCCCTATTTTGCACATAAATATCATAATATTTCAATTGATTTTGCCATTGCATGCTACAAAAATATAATGTAATTCCCCAAAAATTGGGTCGGAATTTGAATCGATAATTATTGTGATATGATACAAAATGCTCACCCAAATCATCGTTCTTTGACTTACAGTGAACTTTTAGATTAATCCCTTGATTCAGATCGTTGGTGATTGATACTGTTGTTGGATAAAGTAGAAACCCTCCTTCGATCTTCTTACTTATCACTAATAAAATGATAATTAGCAGCAAAAGCATAGGTTTGGTGATGAATAAATTATTCATTTTTGCTTCTTTTGTTAGGAAGGGGACTATAAAATTTGAGTGATGGTGAAAATATAAACATGTGAATAGGTATTTATAATGGACAACCTCTTATATGTAGATGAGTCTCTCGCTGAAAATAATTACGTTCATTAAATCTCATTATTTAAGCAAATTCAAGTCGCTTATCACTGACTCTTTGCCAGTTGAAACCCATTTATTAGAGCAAATGAGCAAGTCTTCATTAAAGGAAAGTACATAAAAGCATAACAAACTTGATATTTAAATTTTAAATTCAGTTATGTTTGATTTAATTATTTTAAAAGAATTAGTTGTATTACGTAATTTGATATTTAAGAAATTTTGTCATTTCTTCAATAAATAGTAACTGTCATTCTGTAACAAGAATTAAATATAGAGTGATGTGCCTTTCTACCTGAAATCAGGAGTTTAAATAGTTCATCTTCTTAGTTTCAGCTTGAACATCCGAAGCAACAATCCAATCCCATTCTTTGCCATCCTTATTTTTGGCACGGTGTAGCACGCCGGCCACCGATCATGGAGCACCTTTGTGCACAAACTGTCCATCTTTTCCTGGTTCAACTTTCCATAATTTGTTGTCGAATTTTCCTTCCCAACTGTGGCTGATGGTATCATTCAGTTCTCTCACTAGCAAGCTAATTTTTGACATTGACAGTGGTAGTAATAGCTGTGACTGTGAAGTAAGAGATGGTTGCTTTAATAATGGCAGAATTTCTTACTTTTTTCAGTGTTGAGTTTTGCTTGCAATCCATGATCAGCAACTACTAGCTCATCCTTATTAACTAATTCCTTACGAATTGCTTTCCAGTCCATCTTAAATAAATTTGAAAGTTAGATGAAATATTAGACAATTATAATTACTGTATAATTGAATTAAATTAATTTGAAAGTGATTGCATCACAAAAGATAGACAATTATTAATATAAGATGAAATATTAAATTAACATGCTAGTTGGTATATATGTCGTTTTTGTATAGATTCATGTGCTAAAATAAAAACACATGATAATTGTATTGATTAATTTTATCTTAATTATATAGTTTATATAAAATTTTATGAATTGATTGATTAAATTTTTTAATACAAAATTATAATTAAGTCATTGTAGTTATTAGATATGAATAGTATGAATTTTGTACTTATTGTATACTTGACATCTAATTTATTTAAAAAATAAAACCATAAATGTTTATTCATTAATTTTATAATTTTTTAAAAATACTATTTTCCTTTAAAAACAAGATGCAGTTTGTACATTTAGAAGAATAGTGTCAAATACACATTTCAATCCGGTGTTTTAGACAGACCGTTTTTCGGATATATCAACGGTTCAGACTAATTTTTTCTACTTTAATTTTTCGGGTATATCCTGTGATTGTTTAATTATACGTTAATAAAATCCCCTCCATTCTTTAAACAATAAATAAATAAAATAAATAAACATAACCCAGAGCAAGTAACAGAAACAAGAAAATTGCATTAATTCCAAAGCGATTGCATCACAGCAAACATACAATTATTATTATAAGATAAAGTACTACAAGATGATCAAGCAGTTTAACACCACACACAACCTTAAATCTTGCTTTTATTCAATACACAAAACACTGAAATCTTGCTTTTATTTATTATTAGAGCTTAATTATGAGCCAACATTAATTATTAATTATCA
>CANUEY010249392.1:0-20563 GCA_948099555.1 Croton setiger
TTATTAATTATCTGTATTAAAAAAAAGATGAAAAATTTAGAGAGAGAAGTTGTTTGTCTGTAGTCAAAGAGGTCTCTCTGTAACTTTATCGTCCCTCTCAATAAAATTTCAAATCCAACAGAAAAATTTTTTGAAATGCAAAAAAGACTGGGACCCTCTTCCTCTCTCTCTAACGGCATCTATGGCTATGGCTATTAGTAGTTGGAAACCAACTAATGTAAGACTTACATTATTTATTGATGCAACTAAATCATCATAAATGTTCCATTACTCCAATTCCTACTTGTAATAAATTCTCGAAATTCTAACTAAAAATTTGTTTTTCCTCCAAATAATTAAAATGGGAAAAAGAACATACATGAAAGTGAAAATTTTTAACAAAATACAAAATATTTATATATATATATATATATATAAATATTAATTAAATGGCATTATAAACAACTTATCTAACTTACATTTGGCATATAATATAAACTATTTAAACAAGAGCCAAGCTTGTCCTATAGGAGTAGTTTACAATATTATATTAATCTATGTCTATATTAAATTAAGACAATCTTCTTCACTAAGCTCACCAAAATCTATAAATTGACTAGAAATTACAATAAAAATAAACTTTTGTAACAGTTTTGACAATTTCAAGATGAAATTGCCGTCAAATATTGTAAAATTATTACACTAAGTAACGTTATTTTTTTAAGCAAGAAAGAGGGAAAAAACAGAAAGAAAGACACAGATAGATACAGCATTTGATAATATATGTATGTTATTGTAAAAGAGCATATTAGTTAATGTTAGTTGGAACGCGGAAGTGGTTTCTTGTCAACAAATTTATTGCTTTCAATTAATTTATGTATTTCCCTAAAATAAAAAATAAAGAGGAATGTAACAAATTTTACTCTTTAAGTTTTTATGAAAAATAACAAAAATTTTGATGTGTTTTTTTGAATGAATTTTTTTATTTCTGTAATTTTCAATAATTTTAGTTAAGTTTCTAACCATTTGACTATTTTGAAATTAATTTTATAAAATTTTAAAAATAAAAGAAAACAAAAAACGAATAAACAAAAATAATAATTTTTATAAATTAGTTTATTTTATTATTTTGACACTTTATTATTTCATTTTGTTGCTGCCGTTCCCGGTTTCTAACTGATGATCGGTGACCACCAGAATGAACCTCATCTGTTGGTGATCACGCATGAACCATAACCAACGCCAACCACTGCCAAAGTTGCTAAGTAATGCTGCAAGAAGGTTCGGCGCCATAGCTTCTAAGTCGGTATTCATGGCCTTTTTGGTCATCGTATGGAGAAGGTGAGAACATTTTCAGACTCCTCTCTTAATGTACTTTAATTTAGTATAGGAATTAGTCTTGATCTGTGTTATTTTCCGAAGAGTGATTTTTTTTGCGATATGCTAGTCTATTTTAATTAATTTCTAGCAAGATTGTGCGTTTTCTGTTAAAATCATTAGTATTTTTGTGCTGTGGACAAGGAGCTAATTGTGATTGTATACATTTTTCTTAAATTTGACGAGTTTTAGAATTTTCTAGTTGCCAGAAAAAATAAAATATGTACAGACGGAAAGTTGCTTGTTTACTTTAGCATTTTCCAATAATGATTTTCGAAAATTGAAAGGTGATGAAGAAGCGAATTTAACACCTTAAATGAATAGAAAGACTGTTTAATAGCAACAAAATGGAACAGAACGACAAACTCAGTTCATGTTAATTACTAGCATTTCTCTACTTCAATATTCATGTCGTTTTGTTAGGCTGATCTAATTAAGATCCAACCTTCCATAAAATTCCGAAGAATTCTGTCATAACTTTGAGAAACAAAATCTGATTAAATTTGTAAATTAATAGGTTAATGATGACAAAATTTACAGCACGATTAGTTCAAGACATGTATATTGTTTTTTTAGCCATTACAGACAAAAATTAAAATTAAAAATGCTAGAAATGGCAGTAGGCTTTAATTATTAGTAGTTAAAAATTATTTATCAATATGAAACAAGAACATTGGTCTAGCTAGTACTAGTATACTAAAAGACTGAAATTAGGGAGCTTTCTGCTCTTTTATTTGATGATGTTTCAGGTGGCATATTAGCTGCTTATCAATGCTAATATTTCTTTCCTTTCCCAAAAAAAAAAAAAAAAAAGAGTGAAATTAGGATTCTAAGCTGAATTAGAGCCTGATTAACAAAATAAAATGAAGTTCTAATTAATGTATTAGGGTATAAATAATTGGTATTCACTAAACATGGCAGGGTGAGATTTGATGTTAATTAGAAGGTTAGGTACTTAGGCTTAAGGTGAGGCAATAAGTTAGAAGATAATTAATTGATGGCTAATATAATCAACAGAATTACTTATCTATCTATGCTCTGATGCAATACACCAATTCAATAGACAATTAGAGAAATAACTAATTAAGGACATTTGAGACAATACATTGAGCAAAGAACAGGATTAGTTTATTGTATGAGAAACTGTTGTAAGCAAGAATTTTCCAATAATCAATTTGCTTACCATATTTGGTATGATTATGCTATGCTCTTTTTGAGCCTAATTTAAGAACCTATAATATGGGTTATTTATTTCTAATGATTATTAAACAAATGTGCTTTTATGGCAAGCATCTGCAACTATAACACGCTTCAATATGTATTGTAAAAAGAAAAATACTTACTAAAAAAAAGTTATGCAACTAAGGTTGTGCAAATGAAATAAAAAATCAAATTGGTAATCAGAATTTTCCCCATTAGATTTTCGGTTAAACCCAAAATGTGATAATATCCCCAATTATCAAAACTTAAAATTTGTATTTAAGTAATCTTAGATCATTAAATTTTATTGCCAATTTTGGCAAACTGAAGTTACGTTAAACCTAAAAGAGATATGGGTTTGAAAATTAGCGAACCAAGTAGCACATAAGGTTATTAGGATGCTTTGGCTTTTGTAATTAATAGTAAAGCACTCTAGGAAAAATGAAAAGAAAGGTTGCTTGATCAGAATTTATAATAACGGATACAATGACTTGGCAGAATCTAGGCAAGCAGTATATTACATACAGGAGCATAAGACTGGAGCTTCCAAGTGAATTCAAATTCAAAGAATTTGAGATGGACATGTCATTTATCAAAGCTGGAGCTAGTAGTCCATCTAATCAAAATTTGAAAGCCCATTAAAGGTCCAATCCAAGTTTGTACAGCGCTTACAGCCTACAGAGAAGAGATCATTGTGCTTCTTGCTTTGTAACTCTAGTCTTGTGTTCTTCTTTGTTCCCATAACTCATCACAAGTGTTTTCTCTTTTTTTGCCAAATTCGTAAATCATTTCATTAATCATCAAACATCAAACTAACATATATTTGTTATCTCATAGCTACATGACCTGGGATTGCAAATTTGAACTTTCTCGCCAACTTATGAGCCTTAACATTGGCATCTCTAGGCATATAATTAAAACAAACAGATTACAACTTGCTAGCCAACAAAATAGCTTCTGCAATTGTTTAAAAGTATATTTTATGATGTCTAACCCAAATGAGAAAATCACCATAACACTTCGTCTTGCAATCTTGTAATTTATTCACATAACTCATCACAACAAGCATAAGCAAGGCAAAACACCCACATCGTCATGCAATCTTGTTCTTTGTTCACATAAGAACTCATCACAAATACTTTCTAATTAATTGTGACGCCAAAATAAGCAATTCAAGATATTTTTACACATATTTAGAATATGTTCAAAAATTCAGTTCAACAGTTTTTTTAGAGGTTTAAATAATGAAAAGTTAATCTCCTTTTTAGGGTTGAACTCACAAATTGGACTTTGGAAAAGTCAAGTATTGTTTGTTCCATTAGAAAATAAAGAAATGAGAACAGATTTTGAAGTAAAGAACAAATTCCATTATTTCCATAACATCACAGACAGTTTCAAACATTGACCATTTCAAACGGTGACAGTGACATAGTTTGATTCAGTACATAACATAAAGACACAGATTAAAAGACAAGAACAAGTAAAGAGGACTAATTGGACATAGAACCCGATAACAGAGTTAGAGAGCCTTGATAATTTCATCAACACTGGACACAGTGAACTCTCCACCTTCTTCAACATTTGCAGCCTTAACCTTAAGATCTTCGACTAAGAGAGCGTACCTTCTCGATCGAGTGCCCAAACCCTTGTCCTTCAAGTCAAGCTCAAGCCCTAGAGCATGAGTGTATGTTGCAGACCCATCAGCCAAAAACTTCACATGTTTATTTTCAGGGTATGTTTTTGCCCATGCCTTCATCACAAATGGGTCATTCACTGCAATGCAATTCGCAACCAATTATTATCATTAAACCTCGATCAAACAATTTCATAACCATGAAGAATTGATTCCAACAAGAAGAGTCCTAGAAATTCAAAGTCAATAACAGGTGCAACTCCTCAAATTCATGAACCTAAAAGAGGGTGTAGATATAAGAAATATCAACTTATCAATCAAATGTTTATTAATAAATATCTACTCCTTTACTTGGTTTCCATGTAAAAGGCATAACTAAAATCTGAAATTTTCGCCTTTGTTTAGGATCCTTGTCAGGACTTCTATCCAATTTGGAGAGAAATGAACTAAAGGGAATTTAAAATTTCCCACCATTTCCATTCATTTCCCTCGATTTCTTGTTGCCCAAAGAATAGAATTGAAATTAGATACCTCTCCTCTCCAATTGAAACATAATTAGCGAATTAATTACCAATGCGTTGGTTGCATAATTTGAAGCTCATACATAAAAACAAAAAGTTGAACTCAAACAGACCATTAATGAAGAAATATACCGCTAATGCACAAAATCTCTGCAACTCCCTTGGATAAAAGCTCATCTGCTCTCTCGATAAACCCTGGCACATGCTTCAAGCTGACACACAAACCAATCAAACCAGTCAAAATCCAACAAAACAACTTCAATTTCAAAAAAAAAAAATCAGTAGATTGGAACAGATTCAGAAACGGAAAAAGTTTGACCTGCAAGTGGGAGTGAAGGCACCGGGAACGCCGACGATAACGACCTTTTTACCGGCGGCGAGTGAGTGGATAGACAATTGCTGGAGCTGATCTTGTTCATCGAAATAAGCAAGAGTTCCATCAGGTAGAGAATCACCAGCTGCGATGGGAGCCATAGAAATGATTGATTTTGATTTTAGCTTAGTAGGGTTTGATTGATCGAAAAGGTCAGTGAAAGAGGGAAAGAAGCGTTTGTGACTTCAAAGGCTCGACACGTATCAGTATATATAGTAAGTGGTTGAGTATGTATTAAATAAAATTGAAATACTTTTTTGCGTCCGCATGCGAAATGATTTTCTTTTTACATTTTTTACACACAAATATAAATGTGCTATATTTATTTTCTATAAAAAGAAATTTACTATGTATTGCTTTTTTTTTTTTATCACTGGTTTTATTATTATTATTATTATTATTATTATTATTATTATTATTATTTTGGAAAGATTGTTCAGTTTAGTCCTTTATACGCAACGTTAATTCAAATTATTTTTTTCAGTTTATTAAGTTTAGAATCTAATTATTATAAGTATAATGTATAATCTAATCATATTTGACCTACTAAAATATGATTATAATTATTTGATTAATATCATTCTTAAAACTAGCTATAAATAATTAAATATATTATTTTTTATTTACGTTATTGTGGTCTTTGCGTGGACTTAAGGATTTTCAAATTTTGCAGAAATAAAACAATTAGGATCAACGATTTACGATTTCTTTTGGTCAACAAATTCTAAAATTAAAGTTTGCCCTCTGTGCTGTGAAGATTCTGTAATGGGTGTTCATATATGTATGGTCTAGCTGATTTTGGTTTATATATAAATATCTTTTTATTATTTTAAAATTAATGTGATTGGATCTGCTTGAATTTTTAAATAGTGAATAATGTTGCAAGAATAAAAAAATCAAAATAATATCATAATATTAATAATTTTGTAAAAAATAATACTCCTTAACACTAAGTGGTTAAAATTTCAAAAGAAACTATAGTTTTGGTAGTTTTGGGAAAAGAAAAGAGCAATATAGCCACTAAATATCATTAATAGCCTTCTTATCTATACATAATACCGTATGATAAGGCTACGGACTCGGCAGCAACAAGCCAGCTAGGCTATGCATGCATTACAAGTTAGAATTAACTTAATTAGCAACTAAGTTTAAACTAAGTAATTTAATTAATCAAGTACTTAATGTGCACAAATTCCAATAGATTCTTAGAGATTTTGTATCATTAATGGAATTATAAGTCTTCCATCAGCTTGTAATTAATAAGTAATTAATGCATATAAGCACATGCTAATGTATCACTAAACTTTGACTTGTAGAATTTTCATCTCATTTTACAAGTAAAAATCCATAAAAAAAAATGAAATACAATTTTTCACATGTCAAACGACATCGTTTTAGATTTCCTAACTAGCTTCAAAACTTATGGCTGAGTTGACAACAAAAGGGCTTAGAGTACATCCGTTGTGGGCATGCAGGCAAAACCATCCCATCCTTTCTTAAACTCTACAATAGCAAAATCACCCACTAGCAACTCAATGACAGCTACTCCAATAATACTATAAACAAAATGCAACCTGACCAATTATCATCTGCTATGCTATGTATGAATCTTGACCACGTCTCGGCAATCCACCACGATATAAGGCTTCGTTGATAATATGATCATATTTTGGCCAAATTTTCTCCACATGCATATAAGTTAATCCGAACTTTCCAAGTGTATCGAAGTGTTTCTGCTCAATCGTAAGAATGAAATGGATCCCTTCATTTGCCTGAATCTTCTTTTTGAGATCACCTATAGCAACAAGCTGACCGTTTATAATATTCATTACATATTTTCGCATGAGAATAGGTTGTACAAAGTTTTGTTCCGCTTCATGACTCCGATCGAATACGGGTTCTCTCCCTCTTTTAGTTGAAGTTGTGAAATTGCTATTAAAAAATTAAACAAATTGAGATTAAACTTAAAAATACTCGGCTTATAAAACAAAGTAAATCCACCATTATAGCTTTCCAAGTTTTTTCTTGGAGTCTATTTGTAGAAGGATTGAATTATAAATATATTATTCATTATACATTTGTAATTGTTTAATTCGAATTTTGAAATTTAATTAATGAAATTTTCAGATTTTTGTGTGTGAAAACTAAATAAATTATTAAAAATACTTGTGTAATTTCGTAGAATTCTTTGTAAATTTCACTAGAATTTATAAATTTCATGAGATAGTCAATAGCAACTAAAGTATATAACCCATAATTAACACTTAAACGTTTTACATCTCATATTAAGAGTCAATGTACAATTTTATCCATAACGGAAAAAAATAGATAATAATAAAGATAAAAATGACAATGTTACAAATCAAACGGCGTCGTTTTTGGAAGAAGGTTCAATAGGCTTATCAACACCATCTTCTTCCTCTACAACCTGTATGGCATTCCTAATCTTGCTAATTTCACTTCCGTAAGCTCTACTACATACTAAATAGTAGAAGAAATTAATCACACTTAAAAAGGCCAAAAGCCAATAATAATAATCATAATGACCTTGATTAAGATTATTAGATACCCAACTTGCTCCTCCATCTTTTGAAGTAGCTTTACTCAAAATTGTCACAATAAGACTTCCTAACAAATTACCGAATCCAAAACCAAGCGAAATAAGAGCCAGTCCAATACTCGACATAGTTTTAGGAAATTGAGAATAATAGAACTCAATTTGCCCAATTATACTAAACGCTTCAGCTAATCCTACAATGCAATGTTGTGGCACTAGCCACATTGCTGATATTTTCACTAAACCATTCGATTTGTTTGCTAATCCTTCTTTAATCGCTAACGATCTTCTTTTATGTTCAACTAATCCAGCCAAGGCTGTGGCTATACAAGATAAGAATAACCCTATTCCCATTCTTTGCTTATTGGTTAATCCTCTAGGTTTTTTGGTAATTTTGGCTATTCTTGAAACCAAAATTTGATCGTAAATTGCAACCCATATTGTTAAAGTAAGAATTGAAAATACACCAAATGAACCAGCAGGGATTTTGACTTTCCCTATAAAATGCCTGTCCATAGTTTGGGCTTGAAGAACAGGAAATGCATGTTGACTTAAAGTAGCTGCAACTATTATGCCTGTTGACCATATGGGTAGGACTTTGACCAATACTTTTAGCTCTTCTACTTGTTTGACTGTGCAAAGGTTCCATGGATTTACTGCAATTCCATCTTTGTTCAAATCCTTCTCAGGATCTCTAATTATGCAAGCTT
Organism: Croton setiger; assembly: GCA_948099555.1. Classification (NCBI taxonomy): domain Eukaryota; kingdom Viridiplantae; phylum Streptophyta; class Magnoliopsida; order Malpighiales; family Euphorbiaceae; genus Croton; species Croton setiger. The sequence goes on from CANUEY010249392.1 coordinate 8,351, forward strand.
TGTTGAGATAGCTGAAACATAATTAATGTACATATTTGTCAATTAATCTCTAGTTATTAGATTTATCCAACCATTAATGTAGTTCGTCAAGAATTGAAATATTTACATTATTTACCTGATTTCTTTTGTCGGAACGACAAGTTTGGAACCCTCGTGGTAATGCCATTTATCAGAATCATCAGGTGGCAAAGAAAGATGTCTATTCTTCCAAGCTGCAGCAATTACTTGAGCAAGGCTAGAAAACAAGCTTGAGTTGGCCTTAACTTTGACATAACGAGGGGTACCCATAATGAATAGAATAGTTGATAAGAACATAAACCCAACAGGGACTCCAAAACCCACAACCCAACCAGCCATATCTTGAATAGCAACAATAAAAACAACTGCAATCATGACAGAAATTCCAATTGAAGCATAATACCAATTGAAAAAACTCTGTAAAGTCTTTTCATTTTTAGGGTTTTCGGGTCGATCGAATTGATCTGCACCAAATGTTAAAGTGCATGGCCTAATCCCACCAGAACCTATAGCCATTAGAGCAAATGCTGAAAGAAGAAACACCATTTGGCCTGCATTTGGACCTTTACAGCCTTGTAAATTTCCATTCTTTTGGTCACAATGTGGAGGCCTTCCACTTGGAATAATTGCAGTTAGCCATAACACAATCATCCCCTGCAATAATCATAGAATCGGATTAGATAAGTGGTTAATAATATAATCATCCAGATTAAAAGAAAAAACATTAAGATTACTTACAAGAAGAGTGGCGATAGTTCCAAGCAAAATGACACGATATCGACCCAAGTAAGAATCAGAAAGAAAAGCTCCTCCAATGGGCAAAAAAGATGATGCAGCTGACCAAAGAAACAATATAGTAGCTCCACTTGCACTTGTTAAGTTATACTCTTTTTGCAAATACGATATCATATTTGCATAGAGCCCAATTGCTGCTACCCTATCCAAAGTCTCATTTCCTAAAAATTATATTTTTTTATGAATATAAGAGTAAATAAAATAAATAAATAAAAATTGAAACCATCAATTACCCATAATAAAAGGCATAGCCTTTAGGCCACCCTTTTTCCTTTTGACCACTTGGGTTGTGTTCTTTTCATCTTTAGCAATCTCCATTGTTGAGCTTGAGCTTTCCTGCAACTACATAAATGTATATATATATTGAAAGGAAGGAACAAAGAAATGGATTTTAAATATGAAGAATGGAGATTATAACAAGGAAACATCAAGTTTTGATAATTGAATTAATAATCTTTTTATTTTTGTTTATTATATGAAAATGAGTAATAACTGAAAACGAAACTTTTTAGGGTAACGCTTTCCTTCTTTTGACTCACCATTCGGTTTTGGCTTTATTTTTGTAATTATATATGTAAAGGAATGTGTACTTTTTTTTCTTAATGATATTTTTTATTTCATAAAACTATTTTTGTTTATTAGATAATTTTCAATTTAATCATCACATAATTAAAAAATTATTGTAATTAACATTTTCTTTAAATATAAATTTGTACATCAATATTGTTCATAAATTCCATTCTATAATGAACATTATCAACAAAAGGCTTGATTTACTTAAAAATTATCAAAAGAATTGTAAGTATATAAACAAAGAATAAATCCCCAAAATGGAATATTCCATTATGCATCTCCACCGTCAATTAATACATAAAAAATCTAATTAATCCAGCTCTAAAATTTTGTTAATCACTAGAAATTAATAAGTTGAATACATAATTAACCTTATACTTCTCCTTTTGCTAATACTATAGAATCGTAAAGATATTAATCAAATAGAAAATGAAAAATTACTGAATTAATTATGTTAATAATTGAAAATAATTGTATATAAGAATGTAAGAGCATCATGTTTTTATCATGATGAGTAGCTGTACTCATTTCGTAACTACTACTTTTGATGTCACCTTATCATATGCTTATTGTGACTATTAAATTATAGTAATTATAATTATATTTTTATTTTTTATTTTTCTGGATTTTATGGGATAATTTAAATAAATAAAATATAATACAATACCTAACCTAAACGGCAATTCCTTTTTCCCCTCAAATATGGAACGTATAGAAAATCAATCTTCTGTACATTACAAAACAATAAATATTATTAAAGTTTGTGATATATACATTTTCAAGAATAAATTTCAAACATATATACTTATTTGAAGGTTTCAAAATGAATTTAAATTTAAATAATTAATAATAAGCTTTCATTTATTTTCTAATAAATTTTTATGTAATCAATAATATTCTTCATCTCCATTTTCTAGCTCAGACCCCATGCCTGCAATACAAGTAACAGCAGCTTTTCATTGTTAATAATTCATAATTTCTAAAATTGCTTTACTAAAAAAAAAAAAAAGAATTCCTTTACCTGAATCCGCCCATCTGAAGTTCCAATTACTAACATTTCTTCATTACTATCAAGAACCATGCAAGAAATCCTACTTTCTGTACCAGTTTGTAAAATTTCAATCCTATTTTGCTTCTTATGATCCCAAATTTCCACTGTTCCTGTTTTGGATCCTAAATAAATTAGATCCGACCCGACTGCCATTGCTCTTACTTCTAATGTTGTTGGAATTGAACCCATTAAACCATAATTTGAAGCATTCCAAATCTTTCCCACATAAAAAAAAAATTAAAAATTTGTCAGTTTCAGCTTTAAAAAAATGGAGATTAAAAATTTTGTACAACATGTTGGGTAGACCATAAGGCAATGTAGTCGCAATTACTTACCTTAACAGCTGCTCCGTCTAACGCAGAGCTTGCCGAATAGATCATTCCATTGTAAACTTGCAGTGAATTTATAGGATTTCCTTTTCCAAGTAATTTTCTAGAGCCATTTTGGATGGTTACTAATGTTCCTGTTGCCAAATCTATTTCCTGAAAATATGACATTTTCAATTCAGAACACAATAAAAAAAGGCAGCCTGGTGTACGAAGCTCCCGCTATTCTCGAGATCGAAGGAAGAAAATTATGTACAAAAATACAATGTTTGCAGGAAACTGTGATACCTGAATGCTACTGTCATAACATCCACAGTACAATTTTCCTTGTACTAATGATAAGCACTTGGCATATTTATTCGAATTCAGTAATTTAGATCCTCCATTCCATGCATGAACCTGGTTAGAAAATAGAATCCATGTTTAAGGTACACAGTCTGAAAAAAAAAAAAACTGTTTTTGTGAATTTTTTTGTTTATTGTTATGATTGATACCTTAACACCAGCTCCTTGTGGAATGAAGCAGGAAATGCTATTAGCCACTACTAAATTATGAACTTGATCCTTCATATCATGTACTTGTACACAATGCAATGCTTCGTTGCTGATCGACCAGACCTGTTCATCAGAATCCATAGCAGAGAGTGAGATTTACAGGGTCAGATAATTTGGGAATATGTTCAAGAATGGACTGAAATTGTTATATTTATATGTAATTACCCTTGCAGTTCTATCAAGTGAACCACTATAAAGTCTTTCTCCTGATTGTGAAACTACCAAACTTGTGACTGCTTTAGAATGTTCTTTAATGTCTTGGATCAGATGAAGAATGCTGCCTCTACCAGTCCAAACCTTCATAATTTAAAAAAGAATGTCAAGTTTTCACTCTTTCAGTTTCAGAAACACTTTATATGGCAATGGCAAAGAAGGTGAAAGGGAAAATACCTTAATAGTTCCATCAGAATGACCAGAAAATATCTTGTCTCTGAAGCAAGTTACTGAGAGAACTTCCCCGTTTGCAGCGCAGTCTGCTTGAGCTAGTTCTCGATGATTCCACAATTCCTGTAACCAAACAAGCACATTAAATTTCTTTGCAGGATGATTTGGTATCAAAGTTTATATGGAGTAACAGACTTACAGCGCTCGAGTCACGCCCCTCGGACAGGACTTTCAGAATTTCTACAGCCAATGGAGAGGATTTCTTGAGCTCTCTTAGACCTTTCTTAATATCCTTCATGTACAATGTGAGATCTTGAAGCCCCTCTACAATCCAAAATGTGTATTGTATAAGTTTTCGAAGGAAAATGAAGAAATTTGATTCGAAACTATTGCTGTAAATAAATCATTTTTTTTCCAATGTACCAGGATCGCTTATGAAGCTTTTCAGAGCTAGCAATGAAAGGACTTTTTCTTCAGTTTCCTTTGAAGATTTGAAAATTGTAACAAAAGGTTTGAGCAAGCAAACACGAGCTGCTCCTCGTATCCCTGTGTCAGGAAGAACACCGAGCATATGTACAAGCCATGTTGCTGACACGAAACACGAGGAAAATAACTCTGCATAGTTGCTCTTCAACCCTTCTGATAAAGCCTCAAAGACTAGTCCAAACTCATGGCTTACTATAGCATATGCCATTTTCCTCTCCCAATCTTCAGCTGCCCTCTCCTCTTCCTATAGCAGTAAAATAACTACCTCAGCACAAATAAAATCGAAGAAACAAAAATGGGAAATGGATACAGTTTCATAAACTTAAATTTCCAAGAATCTAACCAATGTTTCTTCAATTTCTCCTGACATGTTTCCTAGCTGCTCCATTCGCATAAGATTTCTGTAACTCTTGCTAAGCCCTGCTCGCTTGAGAAGGAAAGCTCGAGTGAGGGATTTTCCTGAGGCTGTGAACCTTCCTTGTAATGACACTATTGTATCTGCAGCAGCCATTTGAGCAGCAGGAAATTCAGAGTTTCTGAGGCAAGCAATCAAGGCATCTATTGCTTCTTCCCGGTATATACTCATCTTTCTTGCCTGAGCCTACAATCAAAACATTACTTATAAGTCAATATAGTACATTGAATATTCCTAGTAGGCCTTAAAAGTTATTTTCAAGTACAATACTGCAATGCAAGAAGCAATCATACATTTTGATTTCATAAATTTTTTAGCTTGATATGAAAAGAAGAAACACACCAGAAGATCAAGTTGAAGTAAGAGACCAGCAACAACAGGACGTTGATCTTGAAGAGCTGTCTGTAAAAAGTTCAGAAAGCTGTGCATTGTACTAAAAGCACCTTCATCCTTGATAATGTGAAGAACTTGCTCATTGAATGTCCTCCTAAATAAAATAAAAAGCTAAATTCACTCTTACATGCAGACAAGAACACAAGATTGAGCCAGAAGAAAAAGAAGTTACCTGTTTAATTTGACTAATGCAGAAAAGAATTGAACTATCTCGAACTTTTCTCTGTCACTAGCATTCATGAAGCTCTCCAAAACTGGAGCCAACTCAGCTTTATCAGCAACTATGTTCCTACATTTCCCATCTTCCTGCATACATCTTAATAAGATCCCAACTGCAGAAATTCGCTCTTCTGCCCACTCGGCTTCCAAGCTTCCAACAATATTTTCAATCACTCTGGTGGAAACAATCGCATTGGCAATTGAAGAAACAATACTTTCTTCGTTGCAACCAAGAATTTGTCCTAACAAAAGCACAGCAGCTGTTTTTGGGTTCAAACACATCTTAAGCATATCCTCTTTCTTTTTAATAACTGTTAGTAGAGATTCCACCATGTCCATCTCTAACAAGTTCATGGTAGAAGGTCTTAACAGATAAATTAGAACCACAGCCTCTAACAACCCCTTCTTGAAAAGAGCTACAATGCATTCCACGTCAGATTCGACTCGTGTAAGTGTCTGTATCACACTTTTGTCTTTTGACCCCAATTCGGACAGGAGAAAGACCGTTGCTTTTAGGATCTGTGGATCAACAGAATTGAAAAGAATCTCAACGAATCCATTAATAACCGGAGGTTTCGAGAGCATAATTTGAATATCAAGATCCATACTGGCCTCCTTCCAGAACTGTTCTATTCGAAGAACAGCCATTTCAGACTCACTCAAAACTTCTGACATACACAGATTAGTAATGGCATGTCGAAGCTCGCTCATGGTACTATCAATGCTGGCTTGGCTAATGACACTATTAGGAGAAGTAATCGGAGGCTTTACTTTCTTGAAGCTTGTTTGTTCATTCTTCTTCCTTAGAGGACTTTCAGATTGACTTGATGCTGGATTCTGTTCTTGCCAACTTGCAACAAGTCTTTTCAGAACATAGTTTGTTTTAGGCAACTTTGTGCTATGCAATTCCTGTCTCGTAATCGGACATGTTGAGTTTCCTCTATCAAGCCATTCTTGAATCGCTTTTCGTTCATATGTCTGACCTGTCTCAAGTGTTACTGGATCATCAAACAGATGGCTTGTTATAGGACATACAAAGTCCTTTGGAGGGGTATGTTTCCCTAAACCTGGAGGGTTATCTGAATCCCCCATTGTGTAGTCTGAAAAGCTAATAGAAACAGAAAGAATCCAAAAATGAGAGAATAGAACAAACAAGATGTAAAGATAAATAAGAACAAACATACCTACTAGAATCTGCAAGAAAAGACATCTTTTGTTTCTGGGGATTGCTTCGTTTATGCTGAAACAACGTAACTTTTGTGTTTCTTTCCTACAAAACAAAGTGTTGCAACTTTTACTACTATAATAATTTCTGTTAGTCCAAAATTCAGAACCATTTTCTTGGTACCATCGATTACCTCAAGTTCGGTTTCGGATTCTGAAAAGTAAGGATTCATCATATTATCTTCCAAAGAAGAAGACTCTGGTTCGGAATCAGAATTTAAAATTGGTGATTTTGCCAATTTTCTGTGGTTTGGAAAAGTTTTTGCAGACACCCTTTGAGGATATGATGGTGGAGGAGACTTTGACTTGCTACTGCTACTGTAACTACAAAAATCTGTTGACTTTTCTCCTTCCGCCCAAATTGGCTACAATAATTACAGGCAAAGAAAGATCAGTAAATTACATAACATACTAATGATGCAAAGTTATTGCCTTTCACAATATAAAGATTGTCAAGAAAAAAAAAATATTTGAAAAAATCTATGTTTAGGTAATATTATTGTTGTAATTACATTGTTTTGGTTGATAATTACAAGGCTGCCTAAGAAATTAATAATTTTTTTTTGGAATTTTATCAAGCTGGCCTAACAATATCTACATAAATTTTAAAATTTTGCAATTTAATCCAACAAATGTATATATGGAAGTCACACGGACCAAAGGACTTATGATGAAGATGAACAATTCAAACTACAAATAGTTGACTTTTCAAAACAGACGCACCTAAGAGAGAATCAGACAAATAATTATTTATTTATTATGATAATTTATATTCGAATATTCATAGAAATTAAATTTAAAAAAATAATTAACTAGACGAAAATCGAAACTAAATTAGCTGAAAATGAGAGTGAAATTGCGAAAAATTAAAAATTCAGCATTACATTATACCGTCCATTCTTGAAATCGAGTTCCTCTGTTTTGATCTTTTTATCTTCTTTACCTTCTGATTTACCGATCTTCTGCTCCTTCTCTGTATCTTTCAAGATGATCGATGGCGGTATAATTGGTCTATTTTCATTACCATTTTCTAAAACATTTTTGAAGTAATTAGCAAAAATTCTGCAATTTTCATCAACAACTTCCTCATAATGGCTTTCTAGTTCCTTCAATTCTAAAGCTTGACCACCACTCATTTTCGACAACAATTTTGAGCTCGGAAGAACTACCGATACATCACACATGGAGTTTTCGTCGCTATCGTATCCAATATTCAACGATAAAGAAGACAAGATTCTTGATCTTTGATCATTAAACCATTTAAGAACTGGTAAAAGATGGACTAAAAACAACTCTTCGAAAAGAATCGGAGCTATATCTGATCGTGAGAGAGAAGGTTCTAAGTGGAATAGATTGAGGAGATTAATTGCGGCATTAACGGGTTGTTGTGTTAGGATGTAGATTAGAGCTAGAAGAAAGGTAGAGAAGGGGGTTTTAGGGTATGATAGGAGAAGTCTTTCGGCGAGACGGAGAGAGGAGGATTGAAGGTGAGGATTAGTGGCGGAGATAGCTTTTTCGAGAGTTTCCGATGCTAGATTTAAGGTTTTGAGCAAAGTGGTTTGGTTTGACGGTGAGGTTCTGCGACGGAGAGTGGAGTAAATGTGGTTGCGGAGGTCAGATTGGGAGATGGATTCAGAGAGAAAAGCAGAGGTGTGATGGAGAATTTGAGATGCTGTAGTGGTGGTTGTGGTTGCGGTTGCGGCGAAGAAGTTGGTTGTCATGGCGGATGTCAGCGTCACCGGAGGATAGATTTGTATTTGGGTTTATTGAACGGAGTTGCAGAAGAATTTTGGATAATCTCGATTAGGAACAAAAATTAACGGTAATCAATTCGTTAATTTTATTTAGCAATTTCCTACTGCTGGCGCGAAAAGGATATGACGGTGGTGACTGACGGTCTCTGCAAGCGCGAAAATGCCTAAAACTACCCCTGCTGTTATCTTGTATAATTGGTCGAAAAAGCTAGCAAGCGAAGGGAGATGCTGGTAATTTCGCTTGAATTTTGAATTTCAGCGGCAACTAAGATAACGGAAAACCGAGCCCCCGTTGGCTACTGCCGCCCTGGCCGGCCTTGACTCCATCCGGTTCTACACGCTATACAAAACAATATATTTTATGTTTCATCCATTTGTCGTTAAGTTTACCGTTATAGCATATAAAAAGTGTGACACGGCTCTTTCTTATTGAGCCATTTGCCTTGGATTAGTATGTCTCACTCAAGCATATCTACTTAATATTTTTGGATTAATAACGTATTTTCCTTAATTTTAGGATCCATAGTGTTTGATTTTATATAAGTGCAAAATGCATACTAAAATCATATTCTAAGAAATAATGTTCTATTTGATTAAATTTTAAACTGGTTCTGAATGAGTAGAAAAATTATTTTTTATATAATATAAATTTTTTAAAATTCAATTTTCTGATAAAGTTAAATTATAAATATATTACTAAACGTCATAAAAATATTAAGTTACGCATTTTAATCTATCAAAAGATTTAAAATAATTTCACTAATTAACGAAAGAAAATACAAAATTTTCATAGAAACATACAAATCTAAAAAATAATTAGGCTAATGAATAGTTCGGATAAAATATAAATCTTCACATAGAAATATATTTTTTCTTTTTGCTATTTTATTAATGAACATTAAAAACAATGACTGAAATTAAAAAAATTATAATAAGGTAATGAACTTAATTAAAGCAAGAACAGAATTTTGAGCAGCCAAAGAAGAAAATAGATCAGCTTCATTAGAAATAGCAGAACCGCCACCGGCTAAATCGGAAAGAGCTCTAATAGCAATAAATGGTGTTTGTTGCTGGAGACAAATCAATCCGACTGCTGCACTTTCCATATCAATTGCGGTTACATTGAATTTCGAATTCAAAAATTCTCTGTAAGCACTATTGTCTAAAAATGTGTTAGCACTAATTCCCTTTTCTACCCTTACAACTATTGGTGTTCTTGGCAAGCATGTTGAATTTACACATTCTATTAGCTTCATACCCTGTAATATTCAAATAATAATAATAGTAATTAAATAAATAAATAAATAAATAAATAAAGTTATTAATGAAGGCTGGTAGTACCTGAGCTTTCTTGGCAATTTCGAAGTAATGGTTGTCAACGGGAACCCAAAACACATGTTGCCTAATTTCGGGAATTCCATTTACAGGAAATATCTCTTCAGGTTGGTACCAAACTCTATTTAAAAGATTATAATTTTTTGTGTTATTTATATTATTGAAATTGGAAAATTCAAGAAAACCAATTTCTCTTGTATAATCTCCACTTGATTCTAAAGCAAGTTGGTCATTTGGACCATCCCCATATCTCTGCTCAATTAAAACCAATTAATCAATATATTAAATTAAAATCAAATTAAAATGTTAGTTTATTAACATAAATTATGGTGATTAATTAATTAATTAAATTTGCACCTGCCAATTCCAAAGACTAGTATGAGCCCAATATTGAGGAATGGTGACATCTCCAATTTCAAGGGAAGGATTTGCATTTCCTGCAATTCCATAATGCACTACTCCTTTCACCTTAAATAGACTTAAAAGTAATTGTGTTGTTACACCTGCATTTATCTATTTTCAAGGGCAAAATTAGAAATTTCTCTCTAATAATAATAATACAATATACAAATAGGGTTTTAAACATACCATACTTAATCCTGTCATGACAATTATAACCTTCTCATTTTCCACCTTCCCTATCCTAAATCGTCTTCCTGTGAATCACAAACAATAATATTCAAAAGATATTTTTTGTGATGGCTGATATAATTAAATCATAGCAGAATTTTGAAATTATGATCCATATATATGTAATAAAATAAAATGAAAATCAACAATAATAGTTCAAAAAAAATAATAGTAAATAAATTTATGTCTGTGTCAATCAACTAAAAATTTGAATCATAAGGTTTTAGTTTGATTTAGGGAGTGTAGCCGGACTTTGGTCGTATGATAGTAGTAAATAAATTAAAATAAGCCGATTCCGGACTGAATTTGATGCATCGAAGAAAGCCAAATCAATTTTTTATGGACGTCTCCATAGTTCGAATCTCCCTCAAATACTATTAAAAATCATAACAATATTATGATAAAATAAATAAACTAAATACATATACCTGAGAAATCCAAATAGGGAAGTTGAAGATTAGGGTGAAAGCTTGGAGATTGGAGAAGAGGGTTCATCTCAAATGCATTTGGCACTACAATACCCAAATATGGACCTTCTTTATTTACCGTATCAATCTTTTTCATGCTCTCTTCAGAAATTGCTCCACAAGCTTTATTTACCGCAGTTAAAATCACAACTAAACCCACCGACAACAACTTAAAAAGACCCTTCTTCATCATTTTCTTTCTGCAACTTAAAAAATATTAGTATGAGTTTTTCATTTTGCAGAAATGGAGATTCGGAGAATATATAGATTTTTTGGGTTTTCAGTCAATAATCAAACAATATGGTGTGCCTAATATAAAAATATTAAGTAGGCCCCATAAGAAAGGGAAGAGTCAAGACGTGGAATATGACTATAGGCTAAAAGGGATTATAGAAGAAAAAAAAAACAAGAAGGAATTTATTTATTCTTCAAGTTTGTTTGTTTTTTAAGAAAATACTCTCTCTCTTCCATAATGTATGGTAATTTTTATATTCTTAATAGTATTAAAAACTATTTTTTAAAAAATATTTAATTTAATTAAAAATTAATTATAAATAAAAAAAATTATATATTCTTAAAAAATATATCACAAAGATTGAAGAAATATTCGTAAAGTTTGAGTCGTTTATAAAAATTATTTAATTATATAATTTATTATTACTAATAGCTTTGTGATTAACAATAGGGTGGGTCATCGAATTATTGAGCTTCCAAAACATATAATCCACATGTTGGATGTGCATATTTGTTTAGCTCGAACTAGAACTAAGAGCCGTACCAAATTGGAATTTTGTAAAACATAAATAAAACGTGTCTATTGGAATTTGAATTTAATTTTGAATTTTAATTTTGATTGTAATTTAATTTAAACATTATTTACGTATCATAAACATTATACATGAGTTGGATTTAATTTAAACATTAAATCCATGCATTTAAATAAATACATGAGTTGGATTTAAAATGTCAAGAGACAATTTGATATTATATTACATATTTTGTTTCACAATTGTAATTCATAATACACAATATTATAAATTTTACTAATGAAATTAATAATAATAATATGATACAAAACAAAATAACAAAGATTGAGATGTTATTTATTTTGAAGACGCCAATAAATAACCATTGAGATTTTTTCCACATATAATAAAGAGTAATTTAACGATAAATATTAATATTTTTAAAATAAATATTAATATTTAAATAGATGCTACATAACAAAATATCTATTAAATGTTATAATTTTATTGTTTAATTTTTTATTTATAAATAAACTGTAAATGAGATGGAGGGAGTATTAGTTATTTAACATAAATCGGTTACTTGTATCAATAATATACATACCAATGGATTTAGATTCCCAAAACTTTGGTCAATGTGATTCTTTGACCAAATTAAATATGTAAGAAATTGCCATAACTAACGTACACATTTTATTATCGTAAGGGGTAATTACTATTGGGTCCCTGAGGTTTGGCCTAATAGACTCGTTGGTCCCTCTATTTCTAAAATTGTATCAAATAGTCCCTAACTTTTGGAAATTGTACTCTGAGGTCCTTTGACCGTTAGTCAATGGTTAAAGT